>CAIGRL010073387.1:0-10461 GCA_903798325.1 Fraxinus xanthoxyloides | reverse complement strand
GGCTCTCACGCTCAATTACTTATGCAAGCACGAAGTTGGAATAATTTCTAAAAGTAACTAAGATTGAAACTAAAATTAACTATGGTCGAATTTCCCAGATATTATGCCTTCATTCTATTACTCTCCTCCAAATAGAAGAAATTCAAAATTAAGATGGGTAACCTACGCTTTAGCATCGGTGCTGAAATTCTTACACAGAAATCTCTTCGCCATAATCTATGGAAGATATATCAGCCTCCCACTTTTTTGGTTCGTAGTGATATTGATTCACATTTCCGTGATATTGCGTTTTCTTATCTACTGTATATGTTTTGAAAATAAAAAAAAATATGTCCAAAATTTTTATGATTATGAATTGGGTACATAAATTCNTTTTTATGATTATGAATTGGGTACATAAATTCGTTTTTGATATGAAAGTATTTCCAGATTTGTTATGTATTTATGTAATTGATGTTCTCCTAAAAAATTTACACCATGCTGATAATTTTTCATTTCTTGAGCAACATCACTAAAAGTTTAACATTTTTTATTGATTGATGTAAAATTTCTGGGGCAGTTTGGTGCGAATTGACCCCTAATTTAAACTTTATTCCTAATACGTTACGGCAGTTTGGACATTTCATTTTTGGGTTCAATAATCTCCACAAACTTAGATGAAGCGCATGTGTGTTGGGTCTTGACAGAAACCCAATGACAATCGACGTTTCAGAGCATACACTACATATGTAACTTTATGTACCCATTCAGATCCAACAGAAGATCTACGATTTAGATCTGCAGCAGTGGGTGTGATATCAAATTTTTGCTTGTTCTTTCTTGAACATACATTTGATTGGCTGCTTCGAGATGTCATAATTGGAGTTAATATTGAACTTGAAAATGGTACTACAACCGAATTCTCTCGATTTCAGGGGTGGACATAGTATTTATTGTACCTCGGAATATGGCTTATATGGACAACTAAGCCCTTACCACCCGAAAGGAAGACCTTGAAATATACTTTTTTTAAACCAAAATATGGGCTAAAGATTTCATTAAATCTGTAATCGAATAATGTGTTGAGATGATTTTGCAATTTTTTTTAACGTTGGTAACTTACCACGTGGAATTTTTGTGCGAATATTAGGAATGAAGGGAACAAAATATAGTGAATGATGAATAGAGTGCAGCTATAAGATGAGTGACCATTGTAAAAAGCATTTTGAAGTTCAATGAGTAAACTATGACCAAGTGTAAGTTGGATAAAACAATGGTTTCCCTAAGTTGCCATTTTTTTAACTGTCGTAACTTGCACATCAAATTTCCGTTAGCCATGTTAGCGAATAATGTAAGGGATTTTTGAGGGTGATGGACGGAGTGCAAATGGACAAAGTTCAGTGAACACTGTGAAGCACTTTAAAATTTAATGAGCAATTCATTCGAGACCATGATATAAATTGGGTGATTATTAAAACAATTCACTCCAATTTTGTGACTGCTTTATAGTAGCAAAATCAGTAAGGACTATGAATTAATTAATTTATTTTTGATTAAAAGCACAATGCAATTATGTCTGTAATGGGACCCATGATGCCTCAAGATAGTTGCAAACATGAGTCATACTACTTTTATATCCTTGGTACACAATCTTATACACATTCCCCTCACATGTTGGGGAGACCCGCAATTGTGGGCCCCACCCCCATGTGAGGAGGATGTGTACAAGATTGTATACCAATGATGTACACTTATCATTTTTCTTGCAAACATTGTTCTAAAAAGTGCATAGACATTAGAAGCAAGTAAAATCTCTCACCTTAATGGTCAGCGCGAAATTAAACGGTCAATCTAATGTGATAGTTAGAGCGAAATTAAACGGTCAACTTATGCACGACTAGGCACATCTAGGCGCGCTTTATTAATTTTATTTTTTTTATCTGTATAAAAGTCAAAAATGAAAGCACATTAGATAACTTGAATCTAATAAAGAATTAGATAGGTTTAAACTACGCTATTATCTAAATTGTGTAAAACTTCGAAAATATGTATGGAGATCATATAAATTTATTAAGTAAAATTTGTCTGGTTAAAAGTTGTACCATGAAAATTAGCCTAATTTTGGTACTTCCGAAACTAGAAAATTTTATAATTGACTAATTACGTGGATTATTAAATAAATATAATATTTTATCATTTTAGATACTCAGTATGTATTATTTTAATTATTAAATAAATTTTAGAATGATTAAAAATTTAAAATAATATTAAAAATGATAGAACATTCTCCATATTTTTTATTTTTTTTAACCTTTACATCTCATCTGAACTCATAAAGTTAAAAACTTCACCACCACTTCCAGCCACATTTTATGCCTTTTGGAACAATGGTCATGGACAATGATATTGGTTAAGACTTAAGACCCTAGTGGGCCCATTAGTCCGAAACTGTGGGCCCAAAGTCCATACCCAGGACTTACATAGATGTTATCACCTGGCGAACTGACCCCACTCGGTCTTTTGTGGGGCCATTAGTCTCCACCTAAGAAACCATAGCATTTACTCAGTTTTACTTCCAATATGCCAAGTATAAATAACCCTAATCTCTCTCTCCCTCTCTCCTCTCTCCTCTCCGTCCACCGCCCTCCGCTCCTCAAATGGCTTCTGAGACGGCCCTCTACAAACTCTCCTCTGATAACCCCAGCCCCATGTCAGCCTCCAGCAACCACCTTTTTCAGTCACTCAAGTCTGTCATTCAACATCCTGCCACTGCCGCTGCTGTTGAGTCCTCTGGTGCTAATCCTGCTGGAACAAAGTTGGGTCATTCAAGAACTTCAAATAGGTCTTCGTTGTCCACCAAGGATAGGCACACTAAAGTCAATGGCCGAGGCCGCCGCGTGAGAATACCGGCTTTGTGCGCCGCCCGGGTGTTCCAGTTGACGCGGGAGCTTGGCCACCGCTCCGACGGGGAGACCATTGAGTGGCTTCTCCGCCAAGCCGAACCGGCTATCATCGCCGCCACTGGCACCGGAACCATACCTGCTGACAACATTTCCACCGCCCCCACCATTCCTCTGTCCCGCTCCCGCGCTTCTGTTCAGGCTCCGCTGCTTCAACCGATGCTTCCATCCCCGCCGCTGAGCTGTAGGCTGGACCTCGGCCAGCCGCCGCCGCCGCCAATGGGCTTGGAGTTTGATCCCAATGCGTATCGCCACATGCCATTCACGGCTCTTCTGCTGCAGCCTGCGGTGGAGGAAGCGGAAGAGAGGCATCGTGGAGTGGTTGAGGATCACTAGATACTAGTAATCTAGTGACTAGTGGCATTAATAGATAAATAAAAGATAATTGGGGCCTTTTAAGGAATAAGTTGAAAACGTTCTCGTCTCGTTTTGATTACTTATAATTCTGTATGATGAACGTAGATGACATTACTGATAATTATATATAATAATGGCTCCGATTTGCACAAAAAACTCCACCCACTTGCTGAAAATTTACCTTCATGTGTGCCAATACAGTACAAAATTGGAAGAAAATATATATCCTCAAGACGGCTTTCAATGAACACGTTCAGGGACAATTCGACGAAACTCGATTTAATCAGGCAATGGAAAAGCAGAATTTACTTCTTGTGAAATAGATTGGGCAGCCATAGCCAATAAACAACATTAGGAGACTTTTGAGATCGAGTCAGGTGAAATTTTACTTTGCTATTCTATTTCTATCAATCCATTTGGACTTGTGAATGAAGGAATGTAAAGATTATACATCTCTGAGTCAAATACAGTTTATTTCACTCGTGGACCGTTGCCATGAAACCCAGTATAAAAGATTACCCCTGTGGACCACTGATTTTCACTTTGGGGTTTGATAACATGTACTATTCTGCTGTGTGAAGCATGAAATTTTCATATTCAAACCACCCCACCAATTTGAAATTGGCTATGTGAATCTATAACGCCATAAGCATGCTGATTAAAGAAACAAGAGAATACAAAGATAGAACCAAGCTCGCAATAAGAAAATGCTATATAATATTATTGATTGTATTGTATGATTACAGAAAAATATATCTATAGTGATTGAAAAAGAGAACAGAGGTACAGTAACAGCAGTAGTGAATAAGAGGATCACTTAGCCACGCTTCATATTGAAATATCGAGCACTGAGAAAATACATGCTTCTCAGCCAAAGAGAGATGATGGAGAGTTGAAAGAAATGGAAACTAAATACTTTTCCAAGTATTAGTTTCAAATGATTAATTACTTCTAATGCTTATTGCGAAAGTTCCACCACTTCTTCTTCTTAAAGTCACTTGGGGGCAAATCTGAACGATGAATATAACTTAATCTGATTAGGATGGACGTAAAAGCAGATAACTTATTAGTTATTACCCAAGTTCGAAAATATATTGCAGAATTTCTGAATTACCATAAACTTGTGGTTTTCATAAATTAGTGAATATGAAAGTTCAGTATAATGCATAATGTCTGGCAATAAACCTTGGTTAATATTAAACACAAACTGCACGTGAAAATATTCATTTTGCTCTCCTCTTATCATAGTGTCTGTTAGGTCTTCTAATCAAAATCAAGAGAGAGTTAATACCTCGAGGATAGATTGAGTTGTAATGTACTTCAGCCCAGAAACTCAAAAATATGACTGCACAAGAAAAGACATAATTAAGGCGATAAATGAAATGATCTGAAACTGTGCCAAGGGAGAAATAAGATTCAACACAAGCAAACATGAACAAGAAACTGGATCGCATTTGTAGAGTTGACAGAGAATGTCTAAACTAGATATCGTTCTGGTACTCATATACACTAATTTTCTTTAAGATCTTCATCCAAACCAAACTAACCCCAAAAATAAGAAAAAGAAAAAGAAAAAAAAAATGTAAACGATAAATAACACTATAACGTACAATTTGCAAATAGAAAACACTGGTTCTCAAGACGAAGTCTCGTTGAGTGGCAGTGGGAATGTGCACAGATTTTGGAGTTTATTCTATATTGACAAATCATCAATGAAGTTTCACACAATGTTACTAGTATACATTATTTTTGGTTTGAAGTGCAAAGGCCATTTTCCAGGGGTTTAGATATTCTTCCATTCCTTTTCTTCGATGAGCAAGTCAAAATATTTTTATCATAACTTTCTGCAATTTGACCCACAGGAACGGGTGCTACTGCGTGCCCTTAAGAGATATAAGTTTGGTTTATCCATCTAGCTAGAGGCTTTTAGTTTTGCATTTTTCTGATAGAAAATTTAAGCACAAGAGTAAGCATTTCCATTGCCCTAAGCATTGCTCGATACGTGGAGCCGAATTTCACTGTACACTTTTCCCGGCACAAACTGTTCAAATGTTATAGGGGTAGTTTGAGAAACTCGCACACAGATTAGGTCACCATTTCCTCCTATATGATGGGTATTAGGATGAGCCACTTTTGGTGGTAGAGAGAAAACAAAGAGAGGATTAGTCCAGAAAGCATCATAACTCTCTTCTTTGATATATTAAATTTTTGCAGTAGCATCGGCATGACTCTCGCATTGAGAATAACTCTAAATCGTTTGCTTTTAATAATGCTTTTGTTTTCTGTTCGCATAATTAATTGCTCTAGGTAGTACGAATTAATGATATTTCTCATTGCCAAATAGATAGAAAAGGTATTGGATCATGAAGCATGTCATCAAAGCATTAAAATAGCACAAGAATCTCAACTGTCAATCATCCGACTGGCCTATAATGAACAATCTATTAATCACTGGCCAGAACTAAAACTATTATTTCGTGTAACAGATAATAACGCAATAATAAGAAACTCAAATAGGTACCTCTTTTTGACTTCTGGTCCTTGGGAAGAATCTCAATGTAACAGGTGTCCTTAAATGAAGTTATAACAAGAATTTTCACACCATACTGCTAGAAAAGAAAATAGGATAGGTCAGTTCTGGTAACATTAACATATACCTCATCTAAATGAATGAAAAAAGGTAAAAAGGTATCGTAATCAATACTGAATCAGCAGCAGCCTGTAGAGTGACGTGATCACCCCACTCCCCACTCCTGGTTCATTAAATATTCAAAGGTAAGCATTAAAGTGATTTCCAGCACTGAGAAGGGGGAAAAAATTGAACTGTTGATTTTATGAAACAAGGCAAAGACATTAAGAGTACCTGGGCATCCTCTTCAGATATTCATCATATTCCATGGGAACATATCCCTCGTACCTTTCTGGATGAGCCTTAAGCTGAAAATACCCAACCAATGCATAGGAAGACAGAAGCATTTAGATGAACTGCAAGAAAAGAACCCAAGTATACAGCAAGAAATAAATCGTGAAAGAAAAATTTAATTTACAACTACAAGACAACCTGATGAACTACTTGCTGTCTCACAAATTTGTGGTGCTCAGGAGTCCGGTAGACTTGATCTGATAAAGCACGGAACTGGAGGAAAGAGAGGATAGGTAATGTCTAATTTATCTACAAAAAACTAATTGTAATAAAATCATAAAAAAACAACTCTCATTGCTATGCTAAAGCAGAAGTAAGCAGCACAACTCAACATGATCAAACATACCATGAGTTATGTTTCTAATACAACAAAAATTTACAATTAGAGAGATAAAAGCCAATAAATTTCCAAATCCAAGCATAAAATTGAAGAACCAATAGAACTGCCCAGGGAAAAGCATGCATGGACATGAAAGACAAAAACTAGTCCTCGTAAAGAACCACTTGACATGCAGAATGGATGTAGAGGACACACCATGGAGAAACTTTGCTAAAAGTTTTTTAGCAAATCATTATTTTATAATTGAAACAATCCACAAAACAGCCCTTCAAATCCATTTAACAACAAAAAAGGGACTTGAGTGTTTTCTTGAATGAATTAGTCAGGTACTCAAAAATGATTTGCACACTACATAAAAGGACGGATTTATGCTATGGAAGCAAATAAGTTGTATGTTACACAGTTGTTCTTTCCAGCAATTGATTTTTGCATTACATATAACTGAAGAGATGACTCTAGGAACATTTTACTTGAGAATCCTTTAGTACAAAGCTGGGGCAGTCACCACAAAAAGTTTTCGTAAAGCCAATGGGGATGTAGTTTTTTATTGAAAAAGATGTATCAATTGACCTGACAGTTCCCATCTCCTTGAACTTTGTGCTCAACCAATTCGTATAACTGCAATCTGAAACCAAACACCATCCAACATCAAATCCTGATCATATGTTCCGCCCATCCACTTACCATGAAGCACAACATTATGCATAACTCAAGAAAGCAGGCGATAAAATTTAAGTCTTACCATCTGAAAGAATCCAAGTGAACCGTAGTTGATATGCATGATGTGTAAGAACAAACAGAAACAGGCCTATGTCTAACAAAACATAAATTAGGCCAGAGTGCATGAGTGAATGGAGTCTCATCTATCTCATAAAACCACCATAGCAAGGGACCAAGGGTTGAAATTAGTGTGTAAGTCATCAAAAATTGGCAAGCAGCCACAGTTCAAATCTTGAAGGGTGGTTAGCCCACGAAATCATGGAGTCTCATGTGTTTCTCAGTAACTTAAACAACCACTATAGCAAGAGACCAAGGGTTGGAACCAGTGGGTAAATCTTCTAACACTGTTAAGCAGTGACAGTTCAAGTCCTGAGAGGGTGATGAGGGATTTGGTAAGTATTCAAACACAGGTTATCCTATTCAAACTAAGGTAAATGAGCCAGTTTCAGATTCGAATGTTTGAAATAAAATGAGATTTTGGTTAACTTCTTTTATTTGCTGTTAGTAAAAAATGAGATTAGCATTTATAGCAGTCATCTTGTTCTAACATAAGTTGAGTCTCCCTTCCCTTTCTGACCTTAATCTGCTATATTAATTACTCAAAAAACAGGCATCTGTGCAGCAATTGCAACAATTAAGGGGAAGGGGATTGGGGGTGGCTACCCGCACAAGTATGCAAGCACATGAACTTCAAGTACCTATCTAGCAGCCTTTGATGGTCAGAAGTTGCTTCATCAACCGAAGGTATGTCTCCATTAATTCTTGGAATGTGCTGTGTAAACAAATGAATAAATGCCTTTAGCTCTACTTTAAAAACTGATATCATTCAAGCACATAAAACTATGTCAATTGATCGTGGAAACTCGAAAAGTTTTAATTGCATTATTTCTTCATATATTTGGTGCGCCAAAAAATGTTTCAATAATGGCATAAAACAGATTCAGGCTATGCTTATTTGCTGGAGTATTGATGAAAGTCCTAAAGCAAGCTAAGCATCCATAATTCCATATCAGGATTTTCTGAAGAGCCCCTTAGGGGCCTCAAACATACTAGACACTTGATTAGTGGTTCTCAAAACTATACAATTTCATCAAACAAAAAATGTTTATCAGCATAACATGTCATCAAACAAAATTCAGACACTAATTAATAGAACTATACACAGTACAAGATATCATGGACTTCATGTGTAGAATATATAACAAGAAGTCGTGGCTATTCTACTCATAATATTTACCATAAGTGAAATAAAATGGAAAAAAGAAAGTTTTGAAATTTAAAGCTGATGATAAGACCTCATTAAGCAAAATAAAATCAGAATCCTATGTTGCATAATTTCAATACGGAAGAAGGGCATCAAGTTTTAAGGAGACTTCGCAACTACAAGCGCTGAATATATTTACCATGCCAATAAGGTAACTGTCCCGGTATTATTATAATTAACAACATTAAAGAAACGAAGTATTAAAAGGCTGAAGTGAGTTACAAGATCTATACGCACTGTGCGACTGCACCGAACCTGTACTTACAGGAACAGGAATCATTTGGTATAACCTCTTTTCAACTTCTCCATCAAGCTCAGACTCATCTGTAATTTCCAACGTACAAGAATAATCTTCTCCATCACGTGATCTATCACCAGGACTGGAGCATAGACTTCTTACATCATCAGTCTCTCCCAGGTAACCATCTTGCCCTGCATAGACCGCATATTCTATCAGAAATGTGGATTATCATATATCAGACAGGGATCAAAGCAACAACCGGGATTATAGTAACTTGAAGGGTTCTGCCAATTCGGGACAACATTGGAGTCTTGCGAGTAAACTTCCCCGGAACATGATAATTCAGGAGCTTCTACAATTGATAATTGTGATAATTCTTCTTGAAGAAGAGCACGTGCAATACTCTCGTCATTGTCAATGTTGTCGCACTCTGTATCAGAATGACTATCACTAGCATACCATTCACGACAGATTTTCACATCATGTTGAGTGTGGTCCCCATAGTAATTATTATTGAAGAATTGGTCCATGTTGGAAAGACCCCAAGAAGCAGAATCTGATCCTGGCTCATACATTATTACTTGTTTCAGAGACTACTAAACAACTCAAGATACATCTTTGTCAAAGAAAACTATGGTGATGCCCAGCTAAGCTTGCATCGACACATCTCCCAGCTACAAAGGATGAAAAGGCATAACTAATCTGCTCAATAAAATGAGAAATATTTGCCCAAAAAAGTAATGATCTCCAAATATCATCAGCATTAATGCAACAGTAATTTGCCGCAAGGCTAAAATTGGAGTGCTAAAAGATATTCAGAACTAGTATATTAATAAATTACTGAAAGAAATTTCCTGCATAACACTTCAAAAGACGCAATAAATGAAAGCATTGATGGGAAATTATAATATCTTACAATAATTTTCTCCCCTCCCGTGCCAGGTCTTTAAATTTTTTTCCAATTCAGAATAAATTTAGCTCTCTTTTACTCATAAATCAAGTTATCAAGATCTAGCTTCAGCAAAATGTGATTTATTAAATGATCAGTGCTGAATATTAAAAGTACTTGTAATTGAATCTCAATATGTGGAAACACAGTAAAGCAAGCAATTAAGACTTGGCACAGTTGAATGCTGGTAACATATTATTAATGATTGGCGATATCTTAATTGGGAGAATATAAATCCAAGCAACTCCAAATCAGGGGAACGGTAGGACTGTAAATGGATTCGATATGGACCGGATCTGCCCATATCCGATGATCCGGTCCATATCTGATCCGATAAGAATAATTCATGGTTCCGATCCAATAATTAAACGGATATTTGATTGTTAAATCCATATCCGATTTCCTATATTATCTGATATCCGATCCGATAATCCGATCTGAAATATTATAAAATGAGTGGATTTTCAATCTCAATAAAAATTTAGTATAATATATATTAATATTAATTGGAATTTGATAGGTTTAACATTCTTCATTAAGGGTGTGTTTAATAGATATTATTTTCGAAGAATGTATTTTGGAATAGTAAATTGATGGAGAATGTGTGGTTGAAAAAGAAGGAAAAGTTATTGATGTGATGGAAAATATTATTTTATTGAAGAATGTGAGTTTGAAAATGAGTAGAAGAATGAGAATGAGAAATTTAATGTAAGCCAAACGGGGGCTAA
>CAIGRL010073372.1:0-21809 GCA_903798325.1 Fraxinus xanthoxyloides | reverse complement strand
AAAAAAACAAAAAAACTCGAGCCGGCTCGGCCCTTTAAGGTTAGGGTCGAAAGCTCGGGTTGAGCCTCGTTTTTTTGGTCGGGCTTTGCTCGGCTCGGCCCCAAAAAAGCTCGAGTCGAGCCCGAACCAGCCTTTTTTTTTTTTTTTTCCGACTCGTTGACCTAGCTGTCATATTAACGGCACCTAAATTAGGATTATAGCACCGATGGCTAAATAACATGACTCATATTAAATTTTACAAATAAGGTCTACCTGACTAAGATTTCTCAATGATTAGGATGTAAATTGTTTGACCTATTCTAAGAATACATGTCAGGAATCAGGCTTAGACATGTCAAATCGAGTTAAGTAGGGAAAAAAACGCAGCTCACAAGAATTGCAATCATTTACAAATACTTTCTACACTTTCGGTGAAGGATGGATGAAACAACTACCAATCAACATGTTGGGCTGATGACCATTACGTATAGTTAATATAGAACTTTCATTTTTATTTATTTATTTGTTTCGCGTAATAGCATCTTTAAAAGATTTTTTAAGAGTGTGTTTGATGAATATTATTTTGGAAGAATGTATTTTAGAATAGTAGATTGATGGAAAATACGTGGTTGAAAAAGAAGGAAAAGTTATTGATGTGATGAAAAATATTATTTTATTGAAGTGTGTGGTTGAAAATGAGTAGAAGAATAAGAATGAGAAATTTAATATGGGACAAACAGAGGCTAAATATAAGATACTCTCTATTTTAAAAAGTCAACATTTAAAATCATGATTTTAAGAGAGTGTTTAAACTAACATTTTAATTTAGAGAGTGAGTTTGACTCTTCAANTTTGAAAGAATGTATTTTGGAACAGTAGATTGATGGAGAATGTGTGGTTGAAAAAGAAGGAAAAGTTATTGATGTGATGGAAAATATTATTTTATTGAAGAATGTGTGGTTGAAAATGAGTAGAAGAATAAGAATGAGAAATTTAATATGGGACAAACAGAGGCTAAATATAAGATACTCTCTATTTTAAAAAGTCAACATTTAAAATCATGATTTTAAGAGAGTGTTTAAACTAACATTTTAATTTAGAGAGTGAGTTTGACTCTTCAAATTTGGAGAGTAAAACTTACTCTCTATAATTAAATGCATTAAAGAAGTCTCAATTTTCAATGTAGAAAAGCAATAAAATAATTTAAAGAAAAACTAATTAAAATAAAAGATAAAGAAAAATAATAAATTTTTTTGGGAGTAGTAAAATAAAGCGTTAAAAATAAAGAGTTTGTTGGAATATTTCAAAATATTAACTCTCTAAATTTATAGATACTCTCCAAATAATAGAATATACTTTTTAAAAATAGAGAGCTTTTTGCAGATACTCTCGGTTATTGTATTCAATAATTACTTTTTGGTTTATCAAGTAAAACCATAAATAGTATTTTAGTTAGGTTTTTGGTTAAAGATTCTTTCTAATACTAGACTTGATATAAAAGGAGTGCATTTCTCTAGATTGTTTAACACGTTGCTTGCATTAATATATCTGGAAATTAGGCCATGTTTGATGTGTAGAATTTTTCATGTAAGTTGGAAATTATTTTCTATTTTCCACCTTTTTTGGCTGTTTGATAGCCAAAATTTTCTAGGCAATTCCTTTTCCAACTTCCATGATCACGTGACACTTTTTCCACTTTTTCATTGAATTTATTTTCCCACGGTTTTGGTGGTTTTTAGCCAATGGTAAAAAAAAAATTATCACTTTTTATTGACAATTTTTATACAAAACAAAACCAAACGAATGATATTTTGTATGGTAATTTTTTTGACAATTTGAACAAATTTTAGACCCAATGATAAAAAAAATAATCATTTCAATGGACAATTTCCATGAACAATGAAGCCAAATTAACTCCAAACTTTCAACATTTTTCAGATGAAAAATTATACCAATCAAACACAATTAATTACAATTCTCAGTAAAACAAATTCTAGACAATTCAATTCCCTGTAATTCATTTTCTTTCCACCCAAATTCCACCTTTGTAATCAAACGGACCCTTAATGACTTAAGAAAGAAGGAAAATATGTACACACCACGAGTTTCTATAAAGAATGTGTAAAGTTCGATAAGTCATTCAGTAACTCCAATTAATACTATAATTTAGTTATGTGAATTATTCTTCGTGTGCATAAAAATGTGTGCATAAAGGTGTCATTTCCTTCACATGTGGTGGGACCCACTTATGATACCCTTATGTACAAAAATTATGCACACCAAAACATGGTCCTTGTTATGTTATATGACAACAATCATTCAGATTCTGACAAACGAATAACGAACCTTTGCATCAACCTTTTACTCGTGACACATTGAATGACAAACAAAAGAACCCAAAAGAAATTTTGTGGCGTTCGACCCTTTTTTAACAGAATTCATAATTCAATAGTCTGAAGTGCACGTGTGCAAGGTCATCACCATTTTGAAGGGATCCCATCTCACACTTTCTTGAAACAAGAAACATTACATATAATCAGCGCTTGGGATATCATCCTCGTCACGATAAATACTCTCGGACATTTGCCAGACCTGTAGAGTGTTGTCCTCTGCTACACTTGAAATGACCCATGGCTCATTCTCGTTCCATGAAAAGTCAGAAATCTTTGCTTTGTGACCACCATGAGAGAAGAGGAGCTCCGGAGGACCATCTTCAGCTTCACCTTCCAACTGTTCGTCTCCAACCCTGAAAAAAGATGTGTTCAAATTTGACTGACGAAACTTCACGAGTTGGAATAAGAAAACTTATCTGATAAATTTAAAATTGCAGGCAGGGACCTCATCCCAACCCTTAAAGAAAAAGAGAAAGATCTTCAAGGCAGCAATCGTGTATGTTAGAGATTCCCCACACACAAAAATAAGGTCAATAGCGGGAAGGATCAAAACTATGTTATTCACTTCCAAATCCATGATCCTTCACAAGACTTCAATCCCATTGTTCACAAAGAATCTCCCCAACAATTGGATGGAACTTGAATGATGAGAACACAAGTACCTGTTAAGGTCCCAAACCATCAACCTTCTGTCATCTGCGGAAGATGCCAGCACAGTTTCATGGTTAGGATCCCACTCTACCTGGAATACCTCCTCCCTGTGTAAAATAGTGTAATAGAGAGGTCAGTAAACAATACATTTCATCATTTTCCACCCTACCATTCGAAGAAAAGCAGAGCACTTATTGGTTCATTAACCCTAACTTCCAATAAAGTTGGGGTCGCCCGCATGAGTATTTTTGCCACTTTGAAAATAAAAGTGACGTGCCATGTAAAGTCAATATTCTGATTTGCGTGCCCTACAATTTTATTGACATAATTCCACTATTTAATTGGAAAACCCACATAAAACAACTAATTTTGAAAATATTTAGGCCCAATATATGAATATAGCAGCGTCTCATCAAGGATCAAAAGTTCCAACACATATCAGTAGGCTCGTATTCATTGGTCAACCATCCCAATTGCATGCCATTAAGAAAGCTATAGCAGGATAATGGTTAAAAGGAAAACAGCACTTGGGCGAGAACACAGCAAACTCTATTTGTGTTTCCTAAAAAGTTGTTAATGATTTCCTTTTCCCATCCAGTCAAAGTAAAACCACACATTCATAACTACTACCCATTTATTCCAACATTTCGTGGGACCCACTACTGTTCCTCCTAAATGGTTACTAATTATTTTAGACGAAAAGAACAATATATGTCCCCAGGTAAGTGAGTCCAGGAGATACATCATTATTTTCCTAGAAAGTAGACTTAAGAGGTTCAATCCAAGTCAAAAGACATACATATGACTACTAAGAGCGTGGAACGGCGAACTTAGATTGCGCATATCGAACAGACCAATGGTGGTATCAGAGGATGCTGTAGCCAGACACCACTCATTGAATGGATTGAATGATAAATAGTTCACCTGAAAATAGAAAGAAAAAAGTCATGGCTAATTAAGCTTAAGAGTTTATAAAGACAATATGAACATGAAAACAGCACGGAATGCATCATTGATAAAGACTATTTGTCAATATAATAACAAGCCATACTATGTAAACTGGAATTGTTGTGTCCAATCTCACTTATATCTTCAATTTTCAAATTTAGATGAGCTGAGTTCAACCTTTCATGAACTAATCCAAAATAATCCGTATCTCATCTCAGCTTAGTTGCCTCACACGTTGTAGTGAAAACTTACAGAAATTATAAACTGGATTCTCTAAGCTATTGTATAGGACTTTCAATTTCTTTTGTGCACCCTCTCACTCACTGCACCATTGCAACGTCCTTGCAAGTAAAAACAAATTTGCCAATGGACAAGCAAGATGGGCTAACATGTTGAGTTTTGATTAATTACCTTTGTTCCTTTGTCTTGTATTCATTCAGTCAATTCACCATTCTAGGTAAATGCAACAACAAATTTGCCAATATCAAAGTGGAGGGAGAAAATCGTTGGACATGAGTAGGACTTCATATAATCAAGTAACTATTGTGAGTCAGAATTGATGGAATCAAGAATCACCAGATAAATTGAAAATGAAGTTTCTCTGAGCTATAACTTCATGCATATTAAGAAAAGTTAATGCTGTAAGAATCCAAAATATTGAGAAATTCAAAGGAAAAAGAAAATGCAACAGTCACTTCATTACCTCTTTCTCGTGCACAACAACAGAATGCTGGTGCATTTTTGTGCGCAAGTCCCAAATCATTAGCTTGCAATCATCTCCCACAGAACCAAATAAATTTTCATTTTTCAAATGCCATGACACATCCTCAACCACACTTTCATGTCCCTGAAGCAACAGTAAAAAAACCAGAATATTAACAACCAAATTCACACCCTAAAATACGAGCTTTCAATATCATAAGAATTATCTCAATGACAAAATAACCAAATTCAACACAAGGGGGCAAGGAGACAAAAATATCAGTGACAACCTCGTAGACATTGTTTGCTTCAAGGATTTTGTCTTGAGGCATTGCAGTAACATCCCACAAGCAAATTTTGCAATCATTTGAACCACTCAAAAGATATCCTTGTTTGAATGGACTCCAAGACAGCCCGTACCCTTCTTTATCATGACCCCTCAATCTCAAGTCAGGATCGCAATTACCCCCGCTAGCATTCACCAGCTGCTTGGTACAGTCAAATACATAGACTTCAGAACCACTAGTCTTAGCAGCAACCAAAGCTTCGTTTTGTGGCATACACCGAGCTCTATTCACTTCCCCATCAACATGTATTTTCTGAACAATTTCTACCTGCATTTAAATAATATATAGTCAGATAAAATGATCTTAGGCAGAAACTGATACATATAATGCATGTTAAATCTTAATTACATATTTATAGGTAGCAAATTGAGCCCTACACTTCTTAAAACCAGATGATAAGAAAGTGTAGGCGAGCTAAAGGATGATAAGAGATGTTCTTCCCAATAAATGAGAATATTTATCAACAAAAACAGAAGGTATAACCGACTAAAATATAGGCCCCGGCAAGAAAATATGATCCTATACCACACAACCTAAACCAACTCACCAAGAGGAGAGCCTCAATCATATGTAAACGAACACATCAACAAGATAGAATGGCCCAAATACAGTGGACCACCCGATAGGCCGGGCATTGACGCAAACCTAAGATGCATATATATAAAGCTCAGCATTTTAAAGAGTCATAACCGCTAATTAATAAGTGATTGAAATTTTTCATCATTACACCCTCGTCATATTTGCCGCTAACCCATAACCATAAGAAAACTTCGACAAAAAGGAAACGCCATTTCATTCGGTAATTTCATCAAACACTTCATGCAGATACGTGTAAGCCTCCTTAAAAAAGACCATACGAACTATTACAAATGAACATAGAGTGATGACTGTGTTAAAGAAAACAATTACTGACCTTAGGAGCGTTGGAATTATCGGGTTCCATTTCAATGATACCGCGGGCGACGTGGGCATGGGCAACCATGAGAAAATTCGGAAATTCATCGGAGGTATGGGTCCCTAGTATCAATTTGTGTACAGCGAGAGGACCATTTTCGGATGGGGGCGATGGGAGCCATTGGACGGTGAGAGATGGCCACTCGAGCGCATGGCAGATGACAAGGTCGTACAGTAATGGCGTGTTCTTCTTCCACACGGAAAACTCCTCCTCTACCATTTCTTCGACACCTCCCTCTGCCATTTTTCTCTTTCTCGATTTCTCAGTCACGCAGCGAACGGTGTACCGTGCAGAGTCAGTCGGCTGGAGATGGTTATAAGGGGGATCGTGTTCCCGCCAAAATTATGGAACACGAGGGAATAACGGGGAGAAGAACTGAAGAAGAGTTGATGGGCTGGGCCGAATGAAAGTTGCTTCGTACGGATCAATTCGGGAGTTTAGACTTAGCCCTGTTTGGTTGAGATTTTAATTAAGAGAAAATCAATAATTTTAATCACACAATTTATGAAATTCAGGCACATGACCACCTAAAATGTTTAGTTATAAAATAACTTCCAAATTTAATAGTAAGAGTCCGTTTGATTGTTAGGGTAAAAAATGGATGGAAGGAAAATGAATTTCAGAAAAAATAATTGCCTAAAACTTGTCTTTCAGGAATTGTTAATTAAGTTTGTTTGATTGGTATAATTTTTCACCTAGAAAATTTTAAAAATTTGGATCTTTTTGTTCACATTTCGCTTTATTTTGGAAATTGTTCAGTAAAGTGGTTTTTTTTTTTAGTTATGAAATTTGTTACCATTGCCAAAAAAAAAAAAAGTTTGTTCGAAAACTATTTTTTCATCAAAATTTAGTATTCGTTTGACTTCGTTTTTCATGAAAATTGTCTATTAAAGTAAAAAAAAAATTATATTTATTTCTATTGTCAAGAAAAAAAAAAATAGGCCAGGGAGATTTTCCATGAAATTTTTTTGCCAACAAACAAACAAAAAACATTTTCCATGAAAAATTTAAGGAATCAAACAAGGCCTACCATCATTTTGGTCTTTAGTCGATGCACTTTAGTGTTAATGGATCATCCGTTTGCGGAATGAAGGTTTGCTTGACAGAGAATTCGGGATGACACACAAAAGTGGATACTCAAGTTTCAAATTCAAAACTCATTTTGAAATACGACAAAAAATAGTTCTAGAGTCCGCCCATCCAACTTGTCATTCAAATTGGGCCTTAAAACACCATATGTGACAACTCTATTGTCTTTCAACTAGTAACGCTATGTAGCTCGAGTGTAATGTTAAATACGAGTCTCGAAGACAAATTACCTTGATAATGGGACTAAATAAAATTATTTTTTTCGATAAGTTGTTTTAGATTACACAATTTAACACTCATTGACAATAATTATTGATGGAGGAAAATATTCGTCCAAGACAGAGCCTTATTTTTTTGATAACCTTGAATGTTCGGACCAACTTGCGGGCACCTTGACTAACCCCACGAGGCCTTGAAATTTACGGTTGGATTCTCACCTTAGTGACCATGAGGGGACCAAGACAGAGTCTTGTTGTCCAATGGACCGGCCTCTTGATTAATTCTCTAATTTGTTCATTAGCAATTGACTGAAAAATAGAGCTGATATCTTTATCAAAATTATTCTCAAGTTTGTTATCTACGTGCGTGGCTGAATTAGTTCTATGTCAACTCTCCTTAATTAAACAAACTGATGTGAATAAGAATTTCCTGTCACCCCCCGGTTTGCGTCCATTGTTTTCCAAAAAAAACCTTGGAAATAATGTTATGTATTGACTTATTTGTTAATTTTACCTAATTATTCCTCCCACAACCAGATTTTTTTGACTTATGAAGTCCAATTTGGAGAGCTTCTCTATTTACTGCACCTATATAAGTGTGATTGAAACATGCATCAAGTGAATTAATACAAAAGCATTCTTTTATAAGCACATTGTTCACTTGGTCATGGATTCGAATATGATGGAAGAGTTTATTCTGGGATTTTTCATTACTTCTCTTTTCGGGTTTATCGTGTTATACAGATTGCTTTCAAAGAGGCCACAAAGAGCTTCGATTGAGGCGCAGAGAGGTTCAAGTGTACAGAAAAGTTCTGAAAAGTCTGTATCCCAGAAAGATGGAGGACCAGATGTTGTTGTTGTTGGAGCTGGTGTAGCCGGTTCTGCATTGGCTTACTCTCTGGCGAAGGTATCATGAAGAATTCTCTTTTATGTAATATGTATAACTCGACTAGTGTCCTGTTGCCATTTGACGCTTTCATATCCATGTTCTGATGTTCATGTGTTATCATGTATGCATATGTAGTCTAATTTCACATTTGACATGTAATCATTTATATCCAATCATAGGACGGGCGTCGAGTACAAGTGATTGAGAGGGACTTAACCCAACCTGATAGAATTGTTGGTGAGTTGCTACAACCAGGAGGCTACCTCAAATTAGTCGAGTTGGGAATGGAGGGTGAGTCCTAAATTTTGATGCATCAATCTAAATTCTTTTGGATCTTAATTTAAACGCCAACTTTGACTTGCAAGCGAACATATCTTGTGACAGATTGTGTAATTGGGATTGATTCTCAGCAAGTGTATGGTTATGCACTTTTCAAAGAAGGGAAATATGCTAGACTGTCCTATCCTTTGGAAGAATTCAATTCAGATGTTTCGGGCAGAAGCTTTCATCACGGGAGATTCATCCAAAGGCTACGCGAAAAGGCTGCATCTCTTCCCAAGTATGGTTTTAAGTGACAGAAAGTCCATTTCAAAGGACAATCGCAGACAAAAATTTGAATCATTACACTACTTCAAGCTAGGATTCTAATTCTTAATTTCTTTTGTAGTGTCAAAATGGAACAAGGAACTGTAACATCTTTGGTCGAAGAAAATGGTACTGTTGTAGGAGTTAAATACAAGAGTAAAGATGGTCAAGAAAATACAGCTAAGGCCCCTCTAACAATTGTGTGTGACGGTTGCTTTTCAAACTTGAGGCGCAATCTGTGCGTACCCCAGGTAATTACGATCAAAAATTAACCTTTTCAATTTTTTTTTACTTCAAAATTCTATTCAACACATGGAATTATGTTTCCTGCACTAAATGAGATTGCTTTTTTCATTATTTGGCAGGTCGATATTATGTCCCATTTCGTTGGTATGGTTGTGGTCCTGGAGAACAGCCGGCTTCCACATCCTAATCATGGACATGTTATATTGGCCAATCCTTCTCCTATTTTATTCTATCCTATCAGTAGCACTGAAGTACGCTGTTTGGTTGATATTCCCGGTCAAAAATTACCTTCGATTTCTAATGGAGAAATGACAAATTATTTGAAAACCAAGGTTGCTGATCAGGTACTAAAATCTCAATCCTTTGAATAGGAAATGGTTAGGAATCATTCAATTTGCTGAAAGGTATGCTTATACTTTTGATTATCAGCTGCCGCCTGAACTTCGGGATGCATTCATCAAGACAGTCGAGAAAGGAGACATAAGAACAATGCCAAACAGAAGTATGCCGGCAGCTCCAGTTCCTACTCCAGGTGCAATTTTGCTGGGAGACGCATTCAATATGCGACACCCTTTGACTGGAGGAGGAATGACAGTAGCTTTATCTGATGTGGTAGTCCTCCGCGATCTACTTCGACCTGTACAAGATTTCAGCAATGCAGCAGCCCTCACCAAACATCTTGAATCCTTTTACACTCTTCGCAAGGTTAGCTTCCTTTCAACATTCATTTTATAAGAGATTAGGCTACTCCAATTTAGATAAAGCTAATGAAACCCGAGATACTTTTGGTTTGCAGCCAGTGGCTTCTACAATAAATACATTAGCAGGTGCCCTATACAAAGTATTCTGTCCTGCACCAGATCAAGCAAGCAGGGAAATGCGAGAGGCGTGTTTTGATTATTTAAGCCTTGGAGGGATTTATTCACAAGGACCAATTGCACTCCTCTCTGGCTTGAACCCAAAGCCTATGAGCTTGGTTGCTCACTTCTTTGCCGTGGCTATCTATGGTGTAGGCCGCTTGCTGCTACCATTTCCTTCGCCCAAGCGCGTGTTGCTTGGAGCTAGATTGCTCTCGGTGGGTAACGCTTTTTATACACACGTTTTTTTTAACTAAAAAATGTAACTTTTCTTGTAATTAGATATGCATGGTCATTTTCATATTACGATTAAAAGGGAGTATAATTTCTTGGTGCAGAGTGCATATGGCATCATCTTTCCCATTGTAAAGTCGGAAGGAGTACGACAAATGTTTTTCCCCATCACCATTCCGTCCTACAACAGGGGGGCTTCAGTTGTAATGAAGAGTGCAATGTTCGACATGCTTGGATAGAACTTTTGCTGCCAAAAATCGAGGCTGTATTTGCAGCAATAATTCTGGTAGAAGATTTTGTTAGATAATTTCCTTGTTCATATTTCAATTTTATGTTATGAAAAGAAATCAAAAGCAAACAAAAAACAAGCCTCCAAGGAGAAGTATCTTCTAGGAAGAAATTGATTCTTTGTTTTGTACTGTATATTTCTTCAAATATAGAAGTTATTAACATTCTTTTTTCATTTTGAAAGTTTTATATTTAATTGGATATTTAGACCCAACGTGTGAAATTGCACAATTAAAGACAACAATTAAAGACAACAAGTCATTTTTTAATTGTTTCTAAATGATTGATCAAACAAGTCAATTTATCATGTTTGAATACCATAGTTTGTAAATTGCGTAATGTAAATAACACCAATATGATCACGGAAAAAACCATTCACAAAGGATCAAAAATATCGGGTACTTTGCCAGACATTAATCCTAGTGCATGTTAATAATATACTATAAACAAAACAACTTACAGTATTGCCTAGACCTAATGGTGGCAACAGGCCGAGCCGAGCCTAGCCTATCTACCCACAAGCTTGGCTCGTCAAGTGACGAGCCGAGCCCACAAGCTCTATTTTTTTTAATTGTTTAATTTTTAATTTTTTTTACTTTTTTCTTCACATTTTTAACAAGCCTGCGAGCAAAGTGGGCTCGAGAACTTTTGGCTTGTGGGCCATGCTCACAAGTCGTTTGCGAGCGGGCTCTTCCCAAAACGAGCCCGGGTCATCCATGAGTCGAGCTTTGACGAGTCGAACCGACAAGTTATTCGACCCTTTTGCTATCCTTACTTAGACCAAACTAACCCTTAGTCTCCTTTGACCCTATTTTCTGGTAGCCAACCTTGATCCTAGTGGATTGCGTGCACCTCACACCAGATTCGGACTGCTGGAATATCACTTTGGCCCTCCTGAATTGTGTGCTCCTCACACTAGCTCCAAACCCCTAGTATATTACCTTAGCCCCCCGGGTTGCTTGCTTTTGCACCAGCTCTCGATCTTTGGTATCGTTTATATCCGAAAGATTAAGTGGTTTGATGTTTGATCAAAAGATATTGTATTCTGATCTTGTGGTTTTATATGATAAAATATGGCATGATCAATATGTTTGGGAAGAGTTTTTGGATCAAGTAATATGTGGTAATCAATGAATGTTTAGGACCATCGGAGTATTGATCTCTATAAAAAAAATATGATTCAACACAGTTTGAGTAGTTCATAGGGGTGGCATATTATATTATATAGGGAAAATAGGGAGGAAAATGAACTCAAAATCAACTTGCAAATCGAATATTACGGTTCCTTGAATAACCACGTCGCTCGAGCGCCAGCTAGCAACAGACGAGCAGTCGTTAGTATTTTTGTCATAACTTTCTCTCTCGATATCCGATTGAAATTGTTCACGAAAATATATTTCGAATTAAAATCACCGCAAGTGTACGATTTGTTAACAAGTAATAAAATGCATTTTGAGTCCAAGTATAGTTTCACAGAAATTGATTTAGTTGAATTTTAATTATCACAACCTTAACTGAAATAAGAATAATCCAATGTATTTGTTGGTGACCAAATTATGAATAAAATAATCTACTTGTGCAATGATTTATGACTTAACAAACTTAAAATGCAGATTGATGTATTTAATAGATGACAAACATACTAGCATCTGAATTCTTATATAATAATCAGTTTTAATCGTAGTAAACGTTGACAACACGATTGAATTTGACGAATGAATGTTTCTTTTTTATTTAACAGTCTCTCTCGAGTAATGTTAAACCTATTTTTATATATGGCCTAACTATATTTCTATGATGGATGCGAACATAAAAAAAGTGCATGAATTTTTGTGAATACTTAAAGATTTACATAACGCATAGCAGTATATTGTTATCCTCTATTGGGCCCTATGACAATTTATATATGTCGAACTTATTTTCTTTCTCTCGAATGCATAAAATAAGCCACCAAATTCACACAACAACCGTGTACAATAATTGTTGAGAAAATGAAATCATATAAATCATTTAATATTCAAAAACATATTTTTAATGTCAAACATATAAAACTAAAGATTAAAATTCATATTACATGGTTCATCGTTCTCCTAACGCAAAGAAAACTATCGTAGCTTGTTATGAAGAAGAAAATAAAAGAAATATTGGAGAATCGACATCAAAAAAATAATGTTTGAATTGTATCTTGACTCTTGAAATCGATCTTCGTGTTCTTGCATCCTTCTTTGCTCCCAAAATCTCTTAAAATGTGTTATAATGTGTGGTAACTACTTCTAGACGGCCCTAGATTTTTAAAAGACGTCCAAGATTTGTTTCCATAAGACTTGAAATCAAATTAGGAACTTTTTTTCCGATTTAGCATGAGTGGGCGCCCAGTATAAAATGGGACGACCACCCAATCATAGAAAACGGTCCCATGTTATTGAGGTTTAGAGTTGGGCAGGCGACCGACTAATATAACTGGGGGGCTACCCAATAATAATAATTTTGTGAATTTTCTTTCCAATTATTTTCTTCATTCTTTTTTCCATCTTGGTTTTCCATATCAAATTACTTTAATTTTAGTAATTCAACTTTTACCTAAATGCATATTAGTCATCAAACTTCCATCCATTGATTCTTTTCTAATTGTTTAGAAACGGATCCAAAACTGAAATAAGATAAAAGTAACCTAAATTAAGTAAAATCCAATACTACAATGACACAAAAGATTAGTAATATAGCCCAAATAAGTGCATAAAAATGCACTTATCAAACACCTCCAAACTAAAGCTTTTATTCGTCCTCGAACAAAACAAAACATAACAAAACTTAGGAATAAACCATATCACTAACCTAAACAAATATCTAATAACAAATTCAACGTTAAACGACTTACTATATGCCTTAGGTTCGAATTTAAACAACACTTTATAAAGATCCAAACAACATCAAAAATAATTTTTTACTTATCCGATGCTCGATTTAGTACGTGTGACCAATATTGAACTCACACCCATACTAGAGCACAACTAGTTGAGTGTTGTTGATTTAATCATAATCTCGATCCTTGTGTAGTCAGTTTTTCTCATATCTCTCGTGCAAAATCACTCCTTATGCTCTTTCTCCAATCCCGAGGTATTTTTCGCACATATGGGTTCCTAATAATCTTTAAATTGCGTTTTTCACACAAAGTAATCATAATTAGATACTTGCATATCTAGAAGAAAAATGATAAGTATTTCTCAAAGTCACACCGTTAGTTTCTAGAGTCCGAATTTTGAAGTCTTTACCTGACACGTCTCAATTTTGATAATCTAAATCTCATTTTATTTCTTTCGTTATGAATATATTTCGATTGCTTTTTTTTTTTTAACATATTATGTGTAAGATTTCTCTCCATTAAGATTTCTAAATGACTCTGTAACGAGAGTTAGGCCGATGATTCTCAAGCCAAATGACCATAGGACACAAAATTTTAGATACCCTAGCATACTTAATGACTCGAGTTATAAAGGCTACGAAGAGAAGTGTGAGATGTATCCCATTTTCTTTTGATCTAAGATTCAGATTTTAACATTGGTCAGTGCACGTTCTAGACTTCTTAACTTGAACTCTATTAACCAAAGAACTGATCCAAAAACTCTAAACCATCAAACTTCTATAAGCAAAAGCACTAACCTTCACGCTCACAAACTGCGTTTTTCTAGCAATTTGGTTTCTATATAAAGGATTTTAGGATTTTATCCAAATTTAGGTCAACACTTCAATCATTAAATCCACATAATCAAGTCATGTTCCAACATAAGTGATAAGTCAATGATAACTATGTGATCAAGTAAACAAGTCTAACATAGATAAACACTCAAGTAAAAGCATAAGATATGATATTGTCCAGTTCTAGCTAAAATTATACTCAATAAAAACAAATATCATCATAGATGACAAGTCATTCAACGTTATACTAGACACTATTTTTGGTTTTTTTTTTTAAATTAAATTAGTTATACCAACCCATAAATAGTTGAAAAATAAGCAACAAAGATCCTAATTCTCCAAATGCCTACCTCCACCCCAAACAAAAAGATTATATTGTCCGCAATGTGAAAAACAAACGTAGACAAAATAAAGAAGTAAAGAATCAGAAACTCCCCGGGGTAGATGCGGATGGATGGAGGAATCGGGAGGTCCGGCTGATAGACGTCATGACAACCGCCACTTTTTTCTTACCGCTAGATTTTGATTTTCTGTTCTAAGAATTTAAAATAAATATTAGTGATAGCGTATAAGGTTTACATATTTGCAACGAATTCACTCAAAGAAGAATTTTAATCTTCTAAAATATCTAACAGAGCGTATATCCCTACAAAAAATCTATAGCTAAGAAAAGATAATTTTTTCGACTTCATTTGGAGATTGAAATCTAGGTACAACTTTAAGAATGCATATCATGTCAATGTAAGCTCAATATAATGTTAGGATGTTATCGATGAACCTAAGTAAATTGAGCTCAATGAGTAAACATGCCCAAGTTATTAATGCAAGTCTTGAAATACTACCTAAAATGTATTCAAAACAAATAATTTAAATGCATGAGTCCTTAAATATGGCCCTGAAATACTAATGCGATCCCTAAAAATCTACTTGTAATGCAATACACAATCAAAATAAGAGGTAAGTGATAGGAAAATGGGTTGACTCCCGTTAAGTGCTTAATTTAAAGTTTAGAGCTCGACTTTTTCACTAGTGTTTCATGGAACTTTGAATATGGATTTATTCCATATTGCAACTTTCTTTCAAATTTAATTTTGTCATTCTCCAAGTAGTATGACTTCCCCTCATTATCTGTTTCGAACTCAACAATGTACACCTCAATCTCCTCATAAGGTTTAATCACAAACTCTATTTGTGAGCAACAGATGAAGTCGGGGATTTCTTCTTTTTTTGAATGCTACAAGTTCTTTTTCGCCCGTTATGATTAATTTGTCAATCTTTTCATGCTACTCTTCTTTAATTGAAGTTTTCTTGAGTTCAACGTTCGTGTTCAAAACTTTTGACAAATAAACAATGACATCTTATGGAGAGTCTTCTCCTCTTGTTGTATTTGTAAGACGTGATTCCATTAATTGATGTTCATTAATAACCGGTGGAAGAAATAATCTCACATGCAAATCACCCACATCAAATTGTGTTGAGAGAAATAATGCAATGGGTACGTCACCCAAGACAAATTCATCAAGTCACATTCTACTTTAATATATCGTAGTTGTTGTCCTATAATGAAATCTCCAACAAGTATATCTCCCTCGTCAATTTCTTGAGCTACCAATTGTTGTTAGTCTTATGATAAAGTCACATACGAGCATTTTGTTGAAATCAAACAAGTCATCTTTTATCTTGCTATTTTTTGTTCTTTATATATATCCTAAAAAAAAAAGACAAAAAACCTAAAATGGAAAGAAAATAGCAATACAATAATACATGTAGAAGTCCGAATTAGTGCTAAGGTAAATAAAATCAAACTAAAACTTAATCTTCGGCAGCGACGCCAAAAACTTGTTCACGAAAATATATTTCAAATTAAAATAACTGTAAGTGTACTGTTCGTTAACATGTAATAAAGTGAATTTTGAGTCTAAGTATCGTTATACCGAGATTTATTTAGTTCAATTTTAATAATCGCAACCTTAATCGAAACAAAAATAATATAATTTATTTGTTTGTGGCCACATTATGAATAAAATAATCTATTATGCAATGATTTGTAACTTAACTAACTTAAATGCAAATCATTCTAAATGCAAATTGATATATTTAATAGATGACAAATATACTAGGATCCCGAATTCTTATGTAATAATCAGTTTTAACCCTAGTATTATTTTAATATGATTGAATTTGATGAATCAATGTTCCTTTTTTTTATTAATCAGTCTCTCCCGAGTAATATTAAACCCACTTTTGTATATTATCCAACTATATTTCTGTGATGGATGCAAACATATAAAAGTGCATGAATTTTTATGAAAACTTAAAAATTCGCATAAGGCATATTGATATATTTTTATCCCACATATTGGACCATATGATAATTTATATATGTCGAACCTATTTTTCTTCTTTTGAATGCATAAAATAAATCAACAAATTCACACAACTACCACACACAATAATTATAGAGAAAATAAAATCATATAAATAATTCAATATTCAAAATTGTGTTTGTGAAACTAAAAATTAAAATTCATATTATATGTTCATCGTTCTCCTAACACAAAAAAAATTAGCATAGCATGTTATGAAGAATAAAACAAAAGAAATCTTTGAGTCTTGGAATCGACTTTCATGTTCTTGCCTTCTTTGCTCCTAAAATCTCTTAAAATGCGTTATAATGCGTGATAAGCACTTCTAGACGACTCTAGATCTTTAAAAAAGTCTCAATATTTGTTTATAAAAGAGCTGAAATCAAATTAGGAAATCAGAACTTTTTCCCCGATTTAGTATGGGTGGGCGCCCACTATAAAATGGAGCGGCCGCCTAGACATAGAAAACGGCCCTTGTTATTGAGGTTTAGAGTCGGGCAGGCGCCCACCAATATAACTAAAAGACTGCCCAGTTATAATAATGTCGCAAATTTTCATTGTAGTCATTTTCTTCATTCTTTCTTCCATCCTGGTCCTCCACGTCAAATTAATTCAATTTTATTGCTTTAACTTTTACTTAAATGCATATTAGTCCCCAAACTTCCATCCATTGGCCAATTGATCATTCTATCTTTTTCAATTGCTTAGAAATGGTCTAAAACTGAAATAAGATAAAATTAACATAAGTTAAGCAAAATCCAATACTGAAACAATACAAAAGCTTAGTAATATGAGTCGAATAAGTGCACAAAAATTCACTTATAAGAGATTATTCAAAATACGTTGGGAAACTAACTCAAAGAGCTACAATTTCCTAGAAACAACCTTATCAAAATTCGAATGTTTTCTAAGTAAAAAATGTGTTACAAGTTGCGACTGAGAATTGGAAGTAGATTTATGTAACACTTTTACACTTTTTTGATTTTTAATTGCATTCCAATGATCATATGTGTTCTTGGACATCTTGAACTCATTCAAGACCTATACTATCAATTCTTATCTATTTTGCTATAATTAAGATTCAATAACTCCTATTTTGACTTTGATTACAACTTGATAAATTTTTAATGTAATTCAACTAGGACATAATTTTGACTAATGAGATTGCTAGTTATATAATTTGGACTTAACACATTTAAATGCAAGTGTTTATGTGGATGATAGTAAGTCGAACATGGCAATTCTTTGCGTTAAAGCCCGTTTGAACTGATAAAGATGCACTTTTGAAAGAACAGCACGACTTAGAGCAAAAAGATTCTTAATTTTGATGAGCATAACAAAAAACCATTTCAACCTTTTTTTACATGACAATTTCATTTATGTAAATCGAATCCAAACAGAAACTTTCCTGATGACTTTTAATTTGCAAACAATCCATAAAGACACTGTAAATAAACAACTAGATATACTTAACAAAGATCACTACTTTATATCATACATGATGAACACTAAGATCACATGACAACACATGCAGTTGGATTTTCATCACTGAAAGCAGTGGTGTAACGAACTTCAGTCGAGCTAGCACGAGCAAGTTGTGAAACTTGAGGGTCCTGAGTATTCCGCACGTACCCAGCGGGGGCTTTCTTATCATAAACACCAGGTGCATAAGGATGTTCGACAACATCATACGGGACATAGGGCCACAGCTCGACCTTCTTGCCAGTCCGATGAGCCACGCGAGCCACAACCTTCTCGGGATCTACATAACCAATGACTGTAAGCTTGCTTTGCTTTGGCTCCACCTGGACCGAAGTCACACCTTTCATTCCCTCGACAGACCGTCGCACTTTCCTCTCACATCCTTCACAATCTATTTTCACTTTTATCTCAACTGTCTGAAAGAAAGAAGAAAAATGATTACTAATATTAGTAGTTTAAAAAAGAGTGCTAATAAAGTAAACTGACTAAATTATATAGGGTAAGATATTGATATCCTAACAACATGCTCAAAATGCTGTTGGAATTCGTTGACAAATTCAAGTTTTTCAAGAATTGCCAACTACCTACCAAATTATAGGTTCATGTATTATGTGCAGGATGGACCACCTAATGGATGACTCTATCAAATTATAGTTTTAGTAAATTTTGAAAAAAAAAATAAAAAAATTGATGAAATGTGTATTTAAAAAGTTGATAAAAGTTGTCCAATGAATGTGCGGTGGGAAATGAGTGAGAGGAAAAATAAATTTTAGCAAATGAGGGCCTAGGGACTACTGTCCCACTACCCATCTCAAGGCATCCAGAAAGTTTAGAATGGAATTCGAAACAATGACATATGATCCGATCACATAATAATGTAAAAAATAATGGCGGAGTGAACCGCCACTATTCTAAAACGTGTGTTTTATGGTCGATCATTTGGGCAGAGTCAAAATTTGTTGGTGTAGGATTGCTACTTCTCTAGTACATGTGCATTTCTATGCTCGATCATTTTGGTAGGTCAAAGTTTGTGTGTTAAATAAATAACTATATTGAGATAAAAATAGACAACTATTTACAAAAATAAGTGAAGTATATCTTTCTAGATCATCAGTCTATAAAAAGGGGAAGTGGAGTACACAAAAAGTTGTGGGACAATATGAAGAGGAATCACGTCTAACCATAAACTAGTGCATTCTTAAAGATTTATCTCAAAAGACGTTTATTCTTGTACGTTCTACCCAGTTATCATTTCTGAGCACCAAGAACATGGATTACATCCTGCTCATGCAATGAGAGAGAAACAAAAGTAAATTATACTTAAACATTTGGTATGTTACCTTTACATGGAGATCTTTACTAGAAAGGAATTGCATAAAAAATTATTTTTCCATCTTTCTTCATATTCATATTTATTCAAGTTTCTCCAAAGTTATCAAAGGCGCAGGGTAATATTGTACATTTTAATGCTTGAGGAATGTAAAGTGTATCGTCCATGCTGTACTAGTTAAGCATTTCATCTTTAGGCTACATTCCTTCCAGCTTGTACCTTGTTTTCTACTTGTTCTCAAAGAATTGCTTATAAGTTGGGAAACGACTTTTAGTCAACACAATTTGTGTATCTCAAGATTTGTAAGAAAGCTTCTTATTCGCCAAACATGCTCTTATAATATGACCCAACTTAGTTCCTGTTTGAGCCACATTATTTTTTTCATTCTTATTCATCTACTCATTTTCAACCACACATTCTTCAATAAAATAATATTTCAATCACATCAATTAATTTTTCTTTCATTTTCAACCACATATTTCCTATCACATCGAACAAAAAATACATTATTGGACTCAAAATGTACAGGCTCAACCGCTGTTTGATGGTGGTTATTAATTGGAAAAACAATGTTTTGAATGATGATTTTCAGAAGAATGTATGGTTAAAAAATTCATTTTCCCTTTTTTTTTCTTCTCGACTAGTTGAATCTATTCATAGTACACTTACAACTTGACCAATATATATACACACAAAATAATGTTAATTGTACGTTTCATGAATTAATAAGTCGTGTGAAAAATAAAAATGTGTTGGACGAAAAAGTATTGTTGTGACGTGGCACAACATGGAAAATGGTAAAAAAGAAGTACATGCAGCCTGGTTAAGAAAAGGGCTCATGGATTCAATAAATAAACACTAGAAAACAAAGCAGGTGCGCAGCATGCGGTGAGTTGTCAGGTGTAAGGTGTGAGCTGTTGAATTGATTACACGAGATTCCAACTAAACCGACATAAACAACATCAATTTTCTCGAAATTTGTCCCAGATCTTTCTAGTATATTCAGAAAAAATAAAATAACAATAACCTTAACTTCGAACTGAAATATTAAACAGAAAATCTAAGAATTATTTCTACACACCTGCAGTTGTTTGCGTTTCTTGAGCTTGGAATGGCCGCTGGAGCAATCAAAGATGTTAGAGAGATGATCCAAAGCACCCATTTCTCCTTTGTAACCTAAATTTCTTAATCGGAAAATAATGCAGACGGAATAAATCAGTCTGAGTAAAATAAAAGGAAGAATGATTTGAAATTCGAATGGAAAGGCAAGGTTAAAAATTATCTCACTGTCTATGGAGCAGTAGTAGGAGTCGGTGTTACTTAGAATGAACTCTTTGCTTGATGTTATGGCTAATGGGGCACACTCTTTATTTATAAATAGAGAAGGGACGTGCTGATTTCTTGATTTAAATTGGACCGTTAGATGTTCGTAAGCGTTATTTGATGATTATAGGCCACGTGGTATCCCGCTATTGGAATGCACCGACTGGGAGTGGGAATTGAGAAATATATCCGTCAATGGATAGAGATAGCTCTTTCCGCGATTACCTACGAAGCGGGTTGGAAGTTGGATCGAGTGGACCCTGATCGAGGTAGCTACCGTTAGGCCCATTACTGTTTTTGGTAACCATGAAAATGCTCTGTTCACTCTCCGTGAGCCATAACCCCATACTGTATGCAAACCAGATGCTATAGGCCCAAATGTAAAGACCCAATTAACCAGAAACAACAAACCCTCACAGATAGCTGTTTTACTCATGACTTGCTGATTTTACTCTCTGTAGGTTATGGGCTTTGTCCTTTGTCCTTTCAAGTCCAGTTGGATACGGCCTAAAAATATTCCCGTCATATAAATATAAATTAGAAGAGCTAATCTTTGTGAAAATGGAAAATTTAACAAAGGGAAAAATACTCACCAAACCAGAAGCAACAATTGGTTGTGTTGAAAGTGTTTCTCAAGCTTCAAATATTAGGTTATAAAAGTATCAATGTAGTCATCTAAATTTTGCTTATTTCTAGCTTTCCGTATTTCAGAATCCATAAAGACGATGGCTGAATCCTATCGAAACTTGGTGTATATGTTGGAATCATTGTTCAAAATCATGAGAAACCATGAATGAATGAATTAAAATAATCATGAATGGATGAACGTGAAAAGAGGAAAAATAAGGCTTGGTGCCATAAAAATGCCCTATGCGACCTTATAAGTCATTGGCATGCGGTCGCCTATGGGGCTGCAAATGCTATAACTATGCGACCGCATACTTATAGTCTATATGGTAGCATATGTGTTGGATTTTTTCGAATTTTTTGGTGATTAAATGGTGAAACATTGCATATCTTCTTCTTGTGTTGAATCCAGTTCGTGTAAGAATGATTAAAAACTATAAATATATGTTAGTTTTCAATCTAAAAAGAATGAAATCATCCAATTATTCATCTAAAAAATTCTAGTTAAATTTGGTTATTTCACATAATAAATTCCTACATTTTCACTTGTTCCACTTAAAGAGTCACTTTACTTTTTTTTTTATTGCACCATGGAAAATAAGGT
>CAIGRL010073341.1:0-28955 GCA_903798325.1 Fraxinus xanthoxyloides | reverse complement strand
ATTCTGCATAATCTATTTTTGGACATTGGGTTACATTTTGACTAAATATTATTCAGATATATATCCAATATATATGAGGAATTTTATTCTATGCTATAAATTTATATAATGTTATTCATAGTGAGCAAATGTTACTTGTCATCCTATGTATGAGATTGTTATTTAAGGCATTATCTTGTTATTAGCTTGTAAAATGTTATTCATAGTGAGCAAAGATTGTTATTTAAAATTTGTTTACATTCTTTGCAATTATTTCAAAAATAAATAAACAATTAAATATACCATTAGCTTGTCTAGGAGTGCTTTTAATTTTGCTAAAAAGTGATTGTTTTACCGTTGAATTGTTGAATAGTAGAAATATCAAAGAAAATGCATGAATTCTGTGCCAGGCCAGGAGACAAATATGAGCAAAAAATCAATTTTTTATTTTCAAAATCACTCCCAGACGCCCCAATATTCGTATTTTTTTTACAATATTTAAAATTAATTCATAAATAAATAAACAATTAAATTTAAAATATTTACAATGTGTTTACAATATGTAAAATTATTTCACAAATAAATATACAATATTCAGGCTCACAATTGAATTCATACAAATCGCAAGCTAAATTATTCCTTTAATTTTGTATTAAAGATTGATTGATTTCATCAACCTTATGTACTATACTTAAAAATTCGATATACTTTATTGGGAATATGCCACAATCGTCCCCGAAAATAAATAATAATGTTTTAGTTCGGTAGGTACTGTGTAGCGAAAAACTAAGTTTTTAAATTAAGAAAATTATAAGTACTTACGATTTTGACTATCTCGCGTCTTCATGTCTCGCACGATGGCTATTCGGTCATGTACAATCACCCCCGCTCGTCTAGCCATCAAAGGAACGATCACAGCCAACGACTCCAAGTGAAGCTCGAACTAACCTTTTGTCAAAAAAATGATCGAAGTCATACACATATATAGTGGAATAAGCAAAGATGATCTCCATGGCAAAGTAGTGATGATTCGCGATCACTGAAATCTACATATGCATACAACCCTCCCATAACTTTTTCTTCGACACTCGACCACATCTCTTTGACCCACTCGAACATATATTCAGGCACCATATACTCGCTACCCATAAGTTGAAGCGATTAACACTCAATAGTAACATCACTTAGGAACTTGATGCTTAATATGACGCCAGGAATGTCGAACGATCTCGGATATCTTAGAATTCAATCGCTCAACAAGTCCTAGCCAAGTCGATGTGCTATGTCAAAAAACGTCAGAAAAATAAAGGGAATTATTTCATTTAATAAACAAAAATTTTTCTATACATAATAAATAGCAATCGCGACATTTTATTTACATTTTCGGCAAGCCAAACACCCGAAGTCATGACGTTGTAAAACCATTTATAGGCATCAATGATTGTCTTTTCAGCTATCCTATGGCTAGCTCTAAAAAACTAAACAGAAAAAGCATAGATGAACTAGCGTAACGTACTTCACTAAAATCATTAAATACTTAGTCGGGCATAATTCTTCTTCACTCTGTCTCGAATGCTTTCCACTTGACACAATCCACCTCCCAGAAAAGATTGGGGGTACATTCCGTTCAGTCTATGAATGGCCTCCCCTTCGCCTCAGTCGTAAAGGGACGTACTGTGACAGCAATATCAACCTCTTGCCGACCACCTCCTCTGGCATGTCAACAACACACTGATTACACTACTGGCATCTTCTTCTCATTCGCCACCCCCTCCGTCCTAGGGCTCGCCACACTTAGATTGATTTGATTTATTTTATTCAAAAATTAGATGGAGTGAGAATCTAGTTTAAGAAAACTCATATTCATAGGGCAATAGCCCACTTAGATTGAACTTATTTCCAAGGGGGAAAAAAACAAATTAACAATACGACAAGAAAATAGTTACGGACATAAAAGAAAAAGTGAGCAAATATCATAAACATTTCACATAAAAGAAAAAGTGAGCAAATATCAGAAACATTTCTTGTAATTAAAATGTGGTGCATAAAAAAAATTGTTGTATTAATATAATTACCCTTTAATTATGTTAGATATTGCATTAAACACATCATTACAAATATGTAAATCTTTTTTTTTTTTTTTTATAACAATAATTTTCATACCCAATCTTGTAGTGTTTATATAACTTTCGAGTGACCTGCTCCATTGGAATTCTACGAAGAACAATAATTCAAAGCTTTCATACAGGTTTTGGCGTAAGTTAAGTTCATAGATAGCAGAAAACGATATAATGCATAGTTGTTTATGCAATAGAAAGTGGAAAATGAGCAAGTTGACGAATGGATAGACCCACTTATGTACTACTCTCATGTTCAGTCGTCGGACGCGCTCCTTACAAGTCAATAATTCTGTTGACCCCAAAATATGTTGCCAACAGATCCCGACCTCATCTCCTCCACGTGGACGTCACCTATACACTGAGCACCCCGTTAGAAGGCAAAGGCGGCCATTCTACAAAAAGATCCGGCGATCCGATGGTCAAGTCAATGGCTGGACGAAAGAAAAAGAGAGTACAAGGAAGGCAGAGAGAATTTGGATAGGGTTAGAGAACATACCTTATTATGAATGAAACTTACATATTTATAGAGAAATATTGATGTAGATGGGCCAAGTGATTAATGGATCCAGCATAGGCCCATAGGACTTCATTTATGAGGAACCTCGGCTAGGCACTTCAACTAGCCATTTGAGGAGCCTCGGCTAAGCACTTGAGGAGCCTCTGTTAGGCACCTCGTCTAGGTACTTCAGCTAGCCATTTGGGAAGCCTCAGTTAGGCATTTGTTAGGCACCTCAGCTAGGCACTTGAGGAGCCTCTGTTAGGCACCTCGGCTAAGTACTTCAGGAGCCTCTGTTAGGCATCTCGGCTAGGCACTTGAGGAACTTCTGTTAGGCACATCGGCTAGGCACTTCAGGAGCCTCTGTTAGGCACTTGTTAGGCACCTCGGCTAGGCATTTCGGGAGCCTCTGTTAGGCACTTGTTAGGTACTTCAGGAGCCTTTGTTAGGCACTTGTTAGCCACATTAGCTAGGCACTTGAGGAGCCTCTATTAGGCACTTGTTAGGCACCTCGACTAGGCACTTCAGGATCCTCTGTTAGGCACCTCGGCTAGGCACTTCAGGAGCTTCTGTTAGTCACTTGTTAGGCACCTCGGCTAGGCACTTGAAGAGCCTCGATTTTATTTGATTTCTTCATTTTTTTACCTCATAGGGTCTTTATTTGACTTTTCGCTTACGTGGCTTGCTACGTGGCACCTCTTTCTAGAGCCTCAAAAATGAGGCATAACAATAATCCCCCAAGTCTATGTATGATTATTTATGTAATGCATAGACTTGAAAGTAAAATTGAGATAAGTAGTTTGCATAGGGAGGGTGACCTTCAAGATAGTGCATCTTCCTTCCTCCGCCTTATGATTTACAAAGGTTTTAACCGAGCTAAAGTCCTTATGTGCCGAAACTATCTACTTCAAACATTTTCCTGAAGTTATATGAAGGGAGCTAAGGTCCCTATTGTCCGAAGCTGTGAACCTCAAATATTTGTTGAACTTTTGACAAAGGGAGTTGGGGTTCCAATTTTTTTGAAGCTCTTTAGCTTGTTTTATTTATCATTTATAATTTTTACCTCATTGCAAGGGGCTTAATCTTCTGTGCAAGGGCTTCCTCCATAGTGTTTGATCCATCCATGGATGGCATCGTCATTGTAAGTGCTGAGGGGCCTAGCCCTTCTGTATGAAGCGGTAAATAACATCCTTGCATGGTGGATGGTTCATCTATGTCAAGGGCTTCCTTCATGGTGTTTGATTCAGTCATGGAAAGTATCATCATTGTAGGTATTGAGGTGGCCCACCCCCTCTGTACGAAGTGGTAAATGACATCCTTGTATGGCGGATGGTTCATCCATGTCAAGGGCTTCCTGCAGGGTGGATGGTTCATCCCCGCAGGGGATAGTGTGATATCTCTAAAAATTAGTGGATGTAACATAGTTGAAGTAGAAGTAACACTCTGAAAAATATGATGCCTAATGTAGAGGCATGACGAGCTCTCGGAAGATAAATGTAGTTATGATGCAACATCTCATATGGTGATGTATCTCGCAAGGTGAGGAATGAATATCGAGCTCTAGTGGCTCATTTCGAACCATCATAGCCATATAAGCAGCTTCGGAACGACAAGGTCTTACAACTAAGCTTTATAACAGTGTGAGGCGAGGAATAGATATCTCGTGAAGCTAGGATAGACACCTTTTGCAAGGACAAACATGTCCGGTGATTTAACTCTTCATTTTTTCAAGGAACGTGCCTCTTCCTTTATTCAAGGAGCGAGGTCTTCAAGAGAGTGCCTCTTCCTTTAAGAATGAGGTATTTGGATAATTGCCTTTTTCCATTTTCAAGGAACGAGGCCTTAAGATAATTGCCTCTTCCATTTTCAAGGAACGATGTCTTAGATTATCGTCTCTTCCTTTTTCAAGGAACGTCTCTCTTCCTTTATTCAAGGAGCGAGGTATTCAAGAGAGTGTCTCTTCCTTTAGGAATGAGGTCTTTGGATAATTGCCTTTTCCATTTTCAAGGAACGAGGTGTTAAACCAGGGATAAACATCTGGCATAGCGGGGAATAAACATCCCGCAAATAGCTCTCAAACTATCGGAGTCTTATAAGAGGACCTCAGATAGAATAAGTCTTATGGCTAGGCTCGATAATAGTACTATCAGAGTCTTATAAAGTAGCCTCGGAATGACAAGGTCTTACAGTTAGGCTTAACTATAGTGAGAGGTGAGGAATAACCATCTCGCGAGGCCAAGAATAAACATCTGGTAAGGCGTAGAATGAACAAGGGCAAGGATATGTGCAATCAAGGGCAGATTACAGTTTATTTACTAAGAGTGATGGTGATTCTTTCACTGCTATCCTAGTGTATGTTGATGATATAATTGTAGCTGGAAATTGCACTTATATAATTGATCACCTTAAAGCCACTTTTCATGATAAATTTAGGATCAAGGATCTTGGTAAATTAAAATACTTCCTTGGTATAGAAGTGGCCAGAACTGCAGAAGGTACTTTTGTATGCCAAAGAAAGTATGCTCTTGATATTTTAAGTAATTCGGGAACGATTGGGTCAGCACCTGCAAAGGTACAGTTGGACCAAAATGTGAAGTTGATGAAAGATCAGGGAGAGCTACTTCCAGAACCAGCACTTTACAGGAGATTGGTTGGGAAATTATTGTATCTAACAATAACCAGACCTGATATCTCTTATTCAGTCCAGGTGCTGAGTCAATTTATGGAGAGCCCTCGAATTCCACATTTGCACGCAGCACACAAAATCTTGAGGTATATCAAAAGGGCTCCAAGACAAGGAATGTTCTATCCAGCAGATTCGATGTTATAGCTGCATGGATATAGCGATTCGGATTGGGGAGCTTGTCCTAATACCAGACGGTCAGTGACCGGATATTTTGTATTAATTGGAAAGTCATTGGTACCTTGGAAATCAAAGAAGCAACATGTTGTTTCAAGGTCATCTTCAGAAGCAGAATACAGAGCTATGGCAAGTTTATGTTGTGAATTAACATGGCTCAGGTACTTATTTGAAGATTTGAAGGTAGATCATCCCCAGGCAGGCTTTGTGTACTGTGATAATATGTCAGCTATCCACATAGCTACCAACTCGGTTTTTCACGAGAGAACGAAACATATAGAACTAGATTGCCACTTGATTCGTGATAAAATTCAAGATGGATACATTATCACCAAACATGTTCCTAGCGGGTTGCAAATTGCAAATATTCTAACCAAAGCATTAAAATCTCAAAGTTTTTACTTGTGCATGTTCAAGATGGGACTAATGGACATATACTCTCCATCTTGCGGGAGGCTATTGAGAACTGACGAAATTATCAAATTGGAGAATCAAACAGCTCCACAAATACAGTCAGCCGTGGAGGACACATCAGCGAGAAGAAACAGCTAAGCAGTAACGGAATTAGAATTATCTAGAAGAGGAGAAAGTGGAACTTTGTATTAGTTAGAATTTTGTTATATATTCTGTTATGTATTGTACTGTATGTATTTTTTTCTAGAATAGCCCATTGTTTTTTTTTTATATATATACCACAGCAACTCTATACATTTCTACATCATGAAGAATCAAATACATTTTCTGATTCATTCACTTTCAATTATCAAATTTATCATTCTTGTCATTTGATCTTTATATTCTTGAAACGAAAAGCTCGTGTGAAAACTAAGGAGCCATCTTCCTCAGTTGCCACGTTAAATCCATCGACATAGACAGAGTACATGCGGGTTACTCCGGTGAGAACTCGGCCACTCCATGGACCACTGCGCCAGATTGGACGACCATTATCCCATATATAAATTTGTGTGATCCCATCTGCATAGAGACCCGCAGAAAAAATTCCATAATTAGGATCCTGAGGACTTCTCCAGGAATTTATTGATACCCTTTAGCCTGTTCTGGTGGTGTGGATTATTCTCATTGCTGGCAAAAATGTGTTGATGGGATACCAGTGGCTCTCCCATAGTGTACTTCCGCCGGCGATATACCAGAGGACAAGATTTCCGGTATCTAACAACTGTGCAGTTGTATTCACCCCGAAAGTTATAGAATTTGATGTAACATTTGACGTCCAAACAATCTCTCTATTTCCATTCCTGATTATAAGATTTCCATCTGTGGATATCGAAAAGGTCCCGGATGAATCATTGAGAGGCCTGTCTCGATTAGCAACCCAAGCAACTGTATCTTTAGAAACTTTATACCATATGCCTAAGTAACGCCGAGTAGTGCCATTGGGGCTGAAAAATCCCAAGGTGAAAATATCGCCGGAGGAAATTATAGGATCAGAATCTTTAAGCCCTACACCGGCGTTAATGGTGCCTGTTTGTAGACAAAATCCATTACCAAAAAGACCAAAAACTATTACCAGGAATTTGAACAAATTTCTAGTGCTGATCATGATTCTGCGAGAGTTTGTTGGAGTAAATGGCATAAAAAAAAACCCAGATTTGGTAACCGGAGAATGTGGGTGCCGATGGATAATGAACCCGCCTAGATGAAAATCTTGTCTTGCTTATTAAGCAGGAAATTCTTCTGCATGGGGACAGGACATCACATTGATTGAATTAAAATGAATTATCTTAGTGGATATTGGGTCATATGACCCCTTTACAAAGTTAATTGTAAAAATGGCTTTGACCAGATTTATATTTTTAATTTAAAAAACAATAACCGTTCAAGGAATCCTCATACCAATAAATAAAAAAATAGAGAGAGAGAGAGAAAGAGGGAACGTCTTTTTCCCATTGCCTCCTTTATTATTTTTAATTTTAAAAACATTAACCGTTCAAAATACCCTCATACCGATAAATAAATAGAGAGAGAGAGAGAGAGAGAGAGAGAGAGAGAACATCTTGTTCACATTGCCTCCTTTATCATTCCATGAGGGATCTTGAGTCTCCTAGTCCCCTTAATTTCTTTCACAACAACTATCGCCACCTATATTACTGCTCAATACTACACCTTATGTCAAAAGGTTTGAAACCCTAGGTGATTTTTTTTATTTTATTTTTTGCTTTTTATTTATGAATATGTTTTTTTTTTAATTTTGTGAATCTTTTTTGTATATTGACTTTAACGTAGAGTTCTATATATGTTCATAGTTGTAATAAGGAAAAATTGTAGCAGAAGCCTCAAACCTTTCAATTTATTGCAGATTAAATCGTAACCTTTTGTTTTTGTTGTCGCAATCCAAAACCTTTTACTTTGACTACAGCCGAAATCCATTGGATAGAATCCATTCCTTAATCCTTTAGACAACCCAAAAATTAATACTTTAACTCAACTTGACAAATTAAGTAAAGGATAAAATGGTGAATTAATATTTTCTACAATAAAACAATGAAAAAATTACCGCGACAGTTCCATACCTTTTAATTTGTTGCAAACTAAATTTTAGCCTTTTATTTTTGCAGCCGCATTCCCAAATCTTTCACTTTGATTGCAGCCGAAGACCATTGGACAAAATCCATTTATTGATCCATTAGTTAATCCAAAAATTAATAATTTGATTCAACTTGACAAATTAAGTAAAGAGTAAAATGGTAAATTAATATTTTTTATAATAAAATAATTAATATAATTAAAAAAAATTAATATTCATCTTCTCCGAAAACCCCACCCCCACCCATTTAACATCCACACCTTATTCATCAACAATCTCAATCCTCGCTACCACCATTTGTCCACTCTGTTGCTATGGAAAAATAAAAATAAATTTATGATTTTGTATTGACATGTTATATATCCTTGCAGGCTTAGGATTGTTTAATGTTTAAAATTTTTATTGATTTATGAGCTATGCATGACCAAATATGCTATTTGTATCTAATTCTTTTTTCAAAAAAAAGAAAAAAGTTGCGTGTCCATGTGAAATCCCTAGTTACTTTGAGCACAATAGTGATGAATAATTATTATCTAGATGAGAAAGTTTTGGATTGATGGATAGATTTTTGAATTGGTATGAACTAAGTTCTGAGTTGTGTTTAAATTTTTTATCAATCTTTGTGAGATAAGTTTGGGGTGGTCGAGTTGGTGGATATTTTCTAGAAGAGTGTTGATTTCGTGCATGTTAAAAAAATTGTGTAGAGTGTCTTTTATCAAGTATAATCTAGGGAATGACCATATGCTTAGGATCAGTGATTTAAGGATTTTTCTAACAATTTTTGACTCGGGGATCCTCTCACCCAAATTAAAACTCGAATTGATAATGTCATTAAGTTTAGCATGAAAACTATCAAAAGTCTCATCCTCAGTCATCCTTATCTCTTCAAACCTAGCTGTTAACATCTGCAGTTTAAAGTTCTTAACCGTTTTAGTTCCCTCGTGTACAGTTTCTAGTATATCCTAAACTTAGCAGTTTCACATATCGATACACGCCTAAACTCTTCAGTAGACACAGCCTTGAACAAGGCATGAATGCCCTTACTGTTCCAATTACACTCATCCAAATTAGTTTTTGTCCACAGAGAAATATCAGTGGTGTAGCTATACCTGCAATTGTTGTTGTAGGCGGAGTCCACCTATTTTGCACACTTATCCAAATACGTTCATCCAAAACCTTAAGAAAAACTCTCATTCGAACTTTTCAGTAGTCATAATTGCTTCCATCGAAAAATGAAGGCACGGACAAAGACTGAATCATCTAGACTTAAAAAATAAGGCTCAGGAATCGATGTAAGACTCTGATACCAATTGAGAAACGCAAGTTTGACCTTAACAATACATCGAGGGGTGTGAATATGTGTAATATGCGGAATTTAAAAATCTAATTAACAAGCAACAAGTCACAAGTCACAAGTTGATTATGTCTAGGTGGTTAATCAATCAATCCAATTTTCCTATGTTTAAATACCACAATCAATCAAACTATAAATAAAGCAATAAAGAACACAAAGATTATTCACGGAGAAACCCAACGTGGAAAAAACTCCGGACGCTTTGTCTGTCAAAGATCCACTATAAACGCTTTGATAGACTTACAGACTACCAGCAAAGTTGACGACACAAGTTTTCTAACCTCCTGTCTGAAGTTTGAATTAGCCCTCCTAGAATGTGCACACTAACACCAATTCTGGCTCTTCTTGTAAAGCAGTCCTCCTAGAATGAGCACACGAACTCCACGGACAATTGTTATATTGTATCAGAGTAAATTAACATTATCATCAAATGTTATAACCCAATGCAAATTTACCGTGATTTGTGAAATATTCCTCACAATAAATTTACATAATGAATTACATAATGTCACATGACACTTTACCATTTTTCATCTAAAATGTAAACGACTTTTCATCCAATCTTTTCCCTCCACATCATATTATGTAATCTATTATATACATTTTTTATATATAAGTAACAAAATCGTAGANACCTCCTGTCTGAAGTTTGAATTAGCCCTCCTAGAATGTGCACACTAACACCAATTCTGGCTCTTCTTGTAAAGCAGTCCTCCTAGAATGAGCACACGAACTCCACGGACAATTGTTATATTGTATCAGAGTAAATTAACATTATCATCAAATGTTATAACCCAATGCAAATTTACCGTGATTTGTGAAATATTCCTCACAATAAATTTACATAATGAATTACATAATGTCACATGACACTTTACCATTTTTCATCTAAAATGTAAACGACTTTTCATCCAATCTTTTCCCTCCACATCATATTATGTAATCTATTATATACATTTTTTATATATAAGTAACAAAATCGTAGAAAAAATGACCAATTCTAGATAAAGAAGCATACTCGTTTGTATCAAGATTTTAAGGAAAGTTTTGGCTGAATCCTCTAGATTATGAAGATACACACAGTCGAACAGTCTGCTCCATCGTTATTGAGAAGCTTTCCTGTGGAATATTTTGAAATAGCAGATGACTTGAAGTTATAATCGAATGCACTTTAATCTCTGCTCATGTTTGAATTTGTCAGTTTTGCAATTACAAGTATAGATAAACAATGAAATGAGTCATTATAGGAAATAGTATTTTCAGTATTAGTACATTACATATATAAATTAATTAATTAATTAATTTTTTTTTTATAACATCAACTCATATTTTTCTATCATACATATTCACAGTAATTTTTGAAAAAAATAAACTTAAGCAAAAGTTTATTTAAAAGATATTAGAGCAAATAAAAATTCATGGCAAGTATTTGTCAAATAACATACAAAATTTAAGGTAAATTTGATTCACGGCAATTAAATTTTTACTTTGTGTCAATCGGGTAGCTAACTATAATTTGATTTTAGTCGAGTAATTTTAATTAGATCTCAATCAGATAGCCACACTTTGTTTGGTTTCATTAAGGTAACTTTGTTCGATTTTTCTTACAAAATTGATGGCGTCAGAGCTCGCGAATATTGGTCATCACACAAAACTGTTAGTTGCTAACGTGAAATAAATATAATTTTAATTAAGTAAATGACGGTTGTCATTTTTTTATGGAGTTGTGGATACCTATTGTCCAAGTGGTGAAATTGGACGAGTTACTCGATTGAAATCATATTAAAATATGTTATCTAATTGAACAAAGTTAAAGTACAATTTTCTTCCTAACTGAAGTTATAGTCTCGTGAAATAAAACTTATCCGAAATTTCCAATTCCATACATGACACGAGGCACTCTAGAAAGTGGGACGCCTAAAAAGAAAAATCTGAATGGCATTTGAGTTGAGTTAAAAGGTAAAAAACATGGTTCAATTTTTCATCTTCTTTCCTATGTTTCAGTCAGAATACTAGGAAACATGTATAAATACACTATAACATAGGGATTGATTATGTAATGTTATTCGTAGTGAGCAAATGTTACTTGTGATCCTATGTAACATATTGTTATTTAAGGCATTATTAGCTTGTGATCCATTATTGTCTCAAATAACAAGTTGGCACATATGATGACTACGACAGTCTATACTATAAATAACATTATTCTTGATACGTAATATGCCAACCAATAAAATAGCTTATGGAAAAAAAAAGTTTCATAGGTATTATTTATGTGTGAGCGAGAGAAAGAACGATCGGAAAATGAAATGTGACTTATGCAAGTCGACGTCAAGAATATATTGTGAATCTGATCATGCAAGCTTGTGCTTGGATTGCGATACCAGGGTTCACACACTGGGTTGGCCATGAGATTTTGGGAGCTTACACCATTTTCAAATATGAGGTCCCTATAAATATTTAAAAATATATATTAATAAAAGTTATAATTTTTATCAAATAAAAATATTCAAATTACAAAAACAATTACATAAAACTTTCAAAAGTCTAAATTAAATAATTATATTATTACAATTAATTTGTTTTAGAACCTCTTTTTTCGATACACACATCATGACAACTTCCTTCGATCTTTATTGTTATTGATTGAAGTTTGGATTTCATCAACTTCAATTTTGAGAAGCTCTTATTGATAGTTGTAACTTTTATTGGTATAGTCAATAATATTTTATATGCAATCCATACATTTGAAAAACAATAGTCTATCATTTTTATATAATTGCATACATTCTAATATTTTCTAATACTTAGTTGTTTTAAATTAAAACTGATTTGACAACGAGTTTAATGAAAAATATAGATGCCTTCGAATTAAGGTTGACGAATGACTAGTGCATGTTTCAGTTGATTGAATCACACTTGCTTTTGCAAAATACGTAGTAAGAAGATGGTTAACCAATTAATTTACTTTGTTTAATTGTCCATATTATTGGACAAGACTCGATGACACGATAAAAAAGATTTCAATTTTTCTTTTTCATCTCCAACTGAATCAAGTCTTTCGATTCCACAAGGTTTTATCCTTGTTTTCAGATTACAAGAAAGAGAAAACCAATGAATCAGATTTGTACAAAATGCATTATCAAGAGCACCCTTCACAAGATCAAACAATAAGGGAACTAAAATCACCATCGCACAGTACATTCTGTAGAGGGGCCAAAATTCAAAATTAATGTAAGATTTGGTTGGGATAAAGAAGTAGGACCTCTTCCATCTTGTACGTGGAGGCCAAAGGTTTTGGTCTCTTCTGCTTCCATAAATTGATTCCTTAAGAACACACCACCACACAAGTCAAGCCATTCCCAATTGGTATGTATCTTTCATGAATCTCCCCATATTTGAATTTTAGATTCCGAAAATGATGTCTCGATGCAGGTTTTTTACTTTAACTACATGTGTTTCATACCCAATAGTTCGATACGTGAGACACATGTAAGCTATGTAAAGAAAAATGTCTCAAGGCATTTGTAAAATCTGTGGTTGGACGAGTATAACTTTCATAAACGTGTCTTGGAATTCCAGTCTGTATTAGCTGGCCATGAACCCCTGAACTTGACTTTCTTTATTCCCGTTGAATTATATTCTAAATCAACTTGCCATCAACCCTAATTTTGACTGTCCTTATCCTCGATGTTTTTCTTGCATTAAAAAGGATCGATTAAACAATCCTAAAGAGCTTTAACAAGACCGCATGATATTGATACCTATACATTTATTCCACAATTAATAGGTTGACTTTAGCAGCATCCACACAAAAGAGAATGAAAAAAAAAATGTGTGCATATACTTGTTGGGAAATAAAACGGATCGAAGTAATATATATGAAAATATATGACATATATGATCGCAAACAAAGAATAAGATAAAAGACAAAGTAATTAATTGGTAGAATAACGTAGTATTTTATTCAATTGACTACCGTTAAAAAAACAAATACAATAATTGTGCCTATACAATTATTCTATATTTCAGTAATAGAAAACTCGTGAAAATAGTCTTGTATTTATAAGAGTGGATGCCAAACCCTAAAAATATCACGAAGATAGAAACAAAATAAAAAATCACGTGAATTAGAGGAAATAATATTCTCAATATTTTTCCAATAAAAACACGCAAAGAAAGAAAAAAATATTTTCTCAAAAATTCCAACATAATTTGGGTAAAAAAAAAAAATCAACAATACTAAGCTGCTCCACTCCACACCGTTCCACAAGATCCATTTTGTAGTTTATTAGCAAATTAATTATATCTCATTTATAACATACTTAAACTAATCTTCACGAGTGCAATGAAGAAAAAACAACATAATTAGAATTAGTTTGAAAATTTACACTTGGCACAATTTTACACCACCTTTCATATTTCACACATTTAATCCAACCATCATCCATCTACCACATCATTCACTTGTAAAGCAAGTGGTAAAAGAGGTGGTACAAATGGCTCAACTCTTTTCTTAGTCCACATTCTACATAATCTATTTTTGGACAAGAACTGATTACTTCATGATACGTGTCTAATATACAAAAGGCATTTTTTTTAACTGGGCTACATTTTGACTAAATATTATTCAGATATATGTCCACAATATATGAGAAATTTTATTCTATGCTATAGATTTATATAATGATATTGACAAAGGGCAAATGTTACTCGTCATCCTATGTAGCATATTTTTATTTCAGGCATTTGCTTGTTATTAGCTTGTCATCCATTATTAGGGATGGCAACGGGGCGAGTACGGGATGGGTCGTCCATTCCCACCCCCGTCCCGTCGGGTATTTTTATTATCTTACATCATCCTCATACCCAGTTAAAATGAGACGAGCGGGTTCGGGGCGGGGCAAGTACCCCATTTATCGCCCCATTTATTTTTTCTTTTTATTTTTTTGTTTTTATTTTTTGCTTTTATTTTTTTATGTCTTTAGTTAGTAAATATTATTACTTTTTTACTAATTTGTTAAAGCGGGAACGGAAGGAGGAATGGTTGGAGATATGTTGTGTTCAGGGTTTTTTTATATACGCCATTTAAGAAGAATTTATTAAATGCTTGGTTTTTGAATCTGAGAAAATAAAATAGGTTTTAGCTTAATTTCCTATGTTCCAAAAGCAAACAAAGAACAAACTATAAATTGAATTCCGAGCAAAATTCAGCCAAATCGGGTCGCTAACAGCCCTCGAATACATCTGTTGACCATGAAAAATGAACCTCCATGTATATTCCTCCCGCACACACTTGACATAAACAGTCAGTCGTTCATGGCCATTTCTGACGGGGTGGTAGCTGCCACGAATACTTCGTCGATCAAGTTAGTTGACAATAACTACAATGATTAATTCCGATAGCGGGAACCGCCGAAATTTTTATACAATTTCAAGAGAAGAGTGAATCTTTAAAAGTGAAGTTACATTACCTTAGAAAGAAATAGAGTGCAAATATTTATTGAGAAAGAGGTAGAAGAATAACCGTTGGATAGAGAACACATGGCTTCATCTGATGGTCCGAAGCATCTCTTCATAGATGTCATCTATCACTCTATAGGTAGGTTGGCATTTAATGTTTCTGGACTCAAATTGACATATTGGCATCTACTGTAGAGATGTCACATCCATTATTCACAAGATTTTATTTTAGACATATCTTTATCCAAAAGATCTGTATCTTATGCTAAAGCATTGACTGCCACCAGCAGGTGTGTTTTATAGCCATGCAGCTCGGTCATCATTCATGTCCACACTATCCACCATGGATATTCACCTCGTACCATAATGTACAGGTGCTTCTATGCCTCGAAGTATGGGTCTTTTTTTTATGACATGGCGACTCGTTATCAGAGGCTTAACAATATTCCCCCAAACCCATATACGGATATTTATATAATATGTGGAATTATATATACTTATAGCACATACGATTGAGTAACAGAGGGGTCGTCCTAGCTGTAGGATGAGGCTTTGGAAAGTAGCAACTTTGATAAAAGCTGTAGTAGCAGAGGCGGTGTCCTAGCTATAGGACGAGGCTCTGAAAGGTAGCAGCTTTGATAAAAGCTGAGGTAGCTGAAGCATTGTCCTAGCTGCAGGACGATGCACTAGAAGGTAGCAGTTTTTATCAAATCTAGAATAGTAGAAACGTTGTCCTAACTGTCGAAAGAGGCTTTGCAAGGTAGCAATTTTGATAATGATTTTGGATTCGAATTAACATATTATCATCTACTACATAGATGTCACATCTATCATTCACAAGATTTTATTTTGGATAGATCTTTACCCAAAGATCTATATCTTATGCCAAATATTGACGGCTGCTATGAGGTGTGTCTTACAACCATGCGGCTCAATCCTCATTCATGCCAACGCTATCAACTTTCGATATTCACCTCTTACTATATTGCTTAGGAATTTTTGTACCTCGGAATATGGGCCTATTTTTCATAACCGACGACTCATTATCAGATGCGTAACAATAGTGTCCCAAGTCCATTTATGGATATATATGTAATGTGTAGAATGACATATGGTTGTAGTAGAGAAAGTCCTTGTTGGAGGATGGGACTCTGGAAGATAGGAGATAAGATAAAAGCTGGAGTAGTAGAAGCGTTGTCCTAGCTGTAAGACGAGGCTCTGGAAGGTAACAACTTTGATAAAAGCTAGAGCAGCAGAAGCGTTGTCCTAGCTGTAGGACGAGGCTCTTCAAGGTAATAGCTTTGATAAAAGCTGGTATAAAGAGGTGGCGTCCTAGCCGTAGGACGAAGCTCTAGAAGATATCAGCTTTGACATAAATTGAATAGCAACGGTGGTATCCTAGCTATAGGACGAGGCTCTAGAAAGTAGCATCTTTGACATAAACTAGAGTTGCAGAGGCGATGTCCTAACTATAGGACGAGTCTCTGGAAGGTAACAGCTTTGATAGAGGATGGAGTAGTCGATGTGGTGTCATATCTGTGGGACAAGACTCTGGAAGGTAGCAGCTTTAACAAAAGCTGGAGTAACAGATGTTGTTTCATAGTTGTAGGACGAGGCTCTAGAAGGTAGCAGCTTCGATAAAAACCAGAGTAGCAGAGGCATTGTCCTAGCTGTAGGACGAGACTCTGGAAGGTTGCAACTTTGATAAAAACTAGAGTAGCAGAAGTGTTGTCCTAGCTGCAGGACGAGGCTCTGGAAGATAGTAACTTTGATAAAAGCTGGAGCAGCAGAGACGTGTCCTAGTTGTAGAACAAGGCTCTGGAATGTAGTATTTTTTTTTATAAAAGCTGGTATAGCAAAGGCGGTATCCTAGCCGTAGGATGAGAATCTAGAAGGTAGCAGCTTTGACATAAGTTGGAGTAGTAGGGGCGGTATCCTAGCTATAGGACGAGGCTCTTAAAGGTAGTAGCTTTGACATAAGTTAGAGTCGTAGATATGATGTCTTAACTATAGGACGAGGCTCCGAAGGTAGCAGCTTTGATAGAAGCTAGAGTAGTTGAGGTGGTGTCCTAACTGTAGGACGATACCCTGAAAGGTAGCNTTTTTTTTATAAAAGCTGGTATAGCAAAGGCGGTATCCTAGCCGTAGGATGAGAATCTAGAAGGTAGCAGCTTTGACATAAGTTGGAGTAGTAGGGGCGGTATCCTAGCTATAGGACGAGGCTCTTAAAGGTAGTAGCTTTGACATAAGTTAGAGTCGTAGATATGATGTCTTAACTATAGGACGAGGCTCCGAAGGTAGCAGCTTTGATAGAAGCTAGAGTAGTTGAGGTGGTGTCCTAACTGTAGGACGATACCCTGAAAGGTAGCAGCTTTGACAAAAGCTAGAGTAGCAAATGTTGTGTCATAGATGTAGGATGAGGCTTTGCAAGGTAGAGACTTTGAAAAAACTAGAGTAGCAAAGGCAGTGTCCTAGCTGTAGGACGAAGCTTTAGAAGGTAATAGTTTTGATAAAATTTGATGTAGAAGAAGCGGTATTTTCTAGCTTTAGGATGAGGCTCTGGAAGGTCGCAGTTTTGATAAAAGCTATAGTGGCAAAGGCAGTATCCTAGTTGTAGGATGAAGCTTTGGATTGGAAGTATTGCCAATGATTTGAAGGTTATTGCATGTTTCCTAGAAAAGCAATGTATCATCGCTTGCTCCCAATAAAGACCTTTCTTGGGTTGTCAATGCTAATTGACAAGCGTATGTTGAGGTTTGAGGAGATGCATCATGATGTGAACCCCACTAAGAATTGATCTTGAGAATCCACGAACAAGATGGAACCAACCAAAGAAAGCTAGAAATCACGTCGCGCAAAGATCAATCTGACCCATTGTTCGACCTGTATCAAGAACCGAGATTACGAGTAAGAAATCCAACCCGTTGGTTACCTGGAACAAGAACCGTGAAGTGAGAACACCACAAATGGATTGTGATCTCATAAGTTCAATTAGATCTTTAAATGAATATTGGAGGAATAAATCTCACCAAATTTGTATTCAATTTCAAAATAATGTACAAAGTTGTTTTACAATGAAATAATGCCAAGTATTTATATGAAAACTAAGGAAACCCTATTTGTCATGAAATTGGGCCCAAAATATGCTAAAAGATACTAAAAGAAGGTAATTGAATCAAACTAGAAAACTAAATAAAAATTGAAAGTTCTCGCTAGAAAATTGGTTTTGCGCATGCAACTTTCGGTTGCTAGCCATGCGGCCATGGTTCTTCAAATTTGTCTCCATTTTGACTTCTTGTTTCGATCGCTTTCCAATTCCTTTCGATCCTTAGTTCCTTTCGAGACTTGTCCAATGGCTTCTCAACTCCAACATTTTGGACTCCATAGCTCGATTACACAATTACGTGGCTTCTTTGGCTTGATTCGAACCCCGACTCCTTCCCGAGCTCGACCTTGACTCCTCCTCAATGCACTTCGATAAGCCTTGTCTGGATCACATCATCCATTCTCTTTTCGAAAGGATTCGACCTCGAATCCGAACCTTCATCAAACGAAGCAACATTAGCAACCTCAAAAATGTTGACAATCACTAACTTACCCCAAAGAACCAAGATGTGTCCATTGATCTCGCTCATAACAATGATATGGAAAGGTCCATTTCCTCTAGGAAGTAGCATGGACCTCCTTTGAACTCATTTCCGCCTCATACTCATGATCACCCAACTACCATCACATGATCCTATCATATTCAAGTAGATATGTGTGACATGCTAGAATGTAATGATTTAGAAAGTGTATGTCATAAAAAAGTAAGAATTGTTCCATATATGTAAATTTATAGCCCATCCTAAGTGTAGGGATTTGATACATTACCATGACGTGATTACATTTACCTTCCTTGTTACTTACCCACTCATCTTCCTTGAGTTCTTGCAAAAGAGAATTATCGAAATTGGGGAGGAGACTGTTAGCTCTCACCAAAGCATTCTCACACTCGACTTTCCTTGCGTAGAGGTTCATTTTGGAATTTTCTATCTACTCTGATTTTTCCCTCTCTTTTCTCTCATGTGGCTCTACTTTTTTTTTCTCTTTCAGTCATCTTACTTTCTTCTCTCTTGCTTTCCTTTTTCCACTCTTTATTCTTATTTTCTCGTTCTCTCTTCAATTTCAGTTGGTCCTCTTGGACCTGTTGTGGTGTCAAAGGTACAAGAGTAATTGTTTTTCCACCTATCACAAGGCTGTACTGATTTGTAAACCCTTCATGCTTTACTTTCGTATCATATTGTCATGGTCTTCCCAACAACAAAATGTTCTATATGCATTGGAACCACATCACACACCTCGTCATGGTACCATCCAATGTTGAAATTCACCAAGGCCCTTATGCTAACCCGTATCTCCCCACAATTATTCAACCACTCCAATTTGTAAGGTTGTGGATGCCTCATAAGAGGTAACCCCAACTCTTCTACAAGGGTTGTGCTAGCTACATTTTTACAATTACCACCATCTATTATCAAACTGCACACCTTAGTTTTAATGTGACACCTAGTGTGCAACAAATTCTCCCGTTGCGGCTCATCGTCATCCACCTTCAGTTGTGTAGTAAGACCATGCATTACTACTAAAGACTCTATAACCGAATACTCCACACAAGTTTGACTCTTATCATCCTCCAACTCAGGCATGCTATCACTCCCACTTCCATCATCTGACTCAATCTCTTCATTTTCCCGAAGAATCAACACCCGTCAGTTTGGATACTATGAAGCGATATGCCCCGAACCCAGACACTTGAAGCATTTAATATCCCTCAACCTACCAGTTTGATTATCGATGATTGGTTTACTCTTATTCACCTCTTCCTTAACGTTAGGTATTTTCAACCTTTCCCCTGGTTTCCATCTGATCATTCCTATCACTACCACTCCATTTAGGTTCCGTAGTAAACCTAGCTACTCCATTGCGTCTGAGTTGCCTCTCCACCTTTATAGCCACATGCACCAAGTCCTCCAATTTCACGTAGTGTTACAACTCTACTATGTTAGCAATATCCCTATTCGACCTATTCAGAAACCTAGCCATGGTGGCCTCCCGATCCTCCTCCACGTTCGCTCTAATTATCACCACCTCCATCTCCTTATAGTAATCATCTAGGCTCCTAGACCCCTGAGAAAGTGTTTTTAATTTATGATGAAGATCTCGATAATAATGTCCAGGTACAAACCGTTTTCTCATGCAAGCCTTCAACTCTCCCCACGTTTCAATTGGCCTACCCAAATTTCTCATACGGCTAGTCACCAACTGATCCCACCAAATTATAGCATAATCAGTGAATTCCATTACCGCTAACTTCAATTTCTTCTCCTCCAAGTAAGTATGGCAATCAAACACCAATTTTACCTTTTTTTTCCATTCTAAGTAAGCTTCAGGGTCTCCCCAACCTTGAAAAGTTGGAATGTTCAATTTGATGCTCCCCAAATTTTCATCAACCCTTCGATTAAACCTACTTCCTCTAATCCTCATTCGTCCCATATCAGCTTCCAAATAATAATCATCACTTCCTACACTCACCGCCTCATCTTCCCCAACAAATTCAGCCATAAGATTCTGTCATCGCCTATCCCCTCTGCCCCTACGAGGAACTTTTTAGGACGTCCTTCGCTGCTAACTCCCAATCAAAGTTTCATGCTAGCCACATCACCACTAATACGTTCAACCATCAAGCCCAATTGATCAAACCTATTATGTATAGCCTGAATACTATCCATAAACTCCACATAAAACCCCTTAGGTGCCTCTTTCTCCTTGTCTTTACTCATACTTCCCATTTGCATTTAAGTAAACAACAAAAACTTAAATGAAAAGAAATAATAAAAGAACGAAACAATTTACCTCACGTGTCCTTTCTCAATGGCTCGAGAAATAACCGATCTCAATCAAATAGGACTCAATCCTGCAACGATCATCACCACAAATACAAGTCTCGAATAATCAACAGAATTTTTTTAGCATGAACTGAGGTAATGGACTCAAATACAAGAAAAGGAAACGAAATGACTAGAAATTTATATTGTTTTGGTTTGCGTTGCCCCTAGACATTCACGAAGCATAGAGTTTTTTTCACGTGAACAGTAACTTCTTTTTTTTTTCAATAACAACTAACTACTGAATCTAGATGCAGTTATCAACAAAAATAAAGACTTCAAACAAGAACTAATAATTTTGATTTTTTTTTACAATAAAAAAAACAATGACAAAAAGTAAAGGATAGATGACCTGAAATTTAGAGCCAGACTCTGATACCAACTAATGTGAACCCAACCAAGAATTGATCTTGGGAACCCACGAACAAAATAGAACCAACCCAAGAAAGCTATAAATCACGTCTCGCAAAGATCAACCCGACCCGTTATGCGCAAGAAATTCGATCAGTTGATTACCGGAACAAGAACTGTAAAGTGGGAACGCCTCAAAAGGATTGTGATCTCCTTTTGATAAGTTCAATTAGATCTTTAAACCACCAAGAACATTGGATGAATAAATCTCACCAAATTTGTATTCAATCTCAAAATAATGTCTAAAGTTGTTTTACAATGAAATAATGCAAAGTATTTATATGAAAATTAAAGAAACCTTATTTGCTACGAAATTGGGCCCAAAATATGCTAAAAGATATTAAAGGAATATAATTGAATCAAACTAGGTAACTAAATAAAAATTGAAAATTCTCGCCAAAAATTGGCCCATGCGACCACATGGTTATTTTCTTTGCGGCCGCATAGGCAAAACAACTTTCGGTTGCTAGCCATGCAGCCGGATGGTTCTTCAACTTTGCTTCCATTTTGGCTTCTTGTTTCGAACGCTTTTCAATCCTTTTCGACCATCAGTTCCTTCATGAGACTTGTCCAATTGCTTGTCAACTCAAACATTTTGGACTCCATAGCTTGATTACACAATTGCATGACTTCTTTGGCTTGATTGGAACCTCGACTTCTTCTCGAGCTCGACCTTCACTCCTCCTCAATGCACTTCGATTCTTTGCTCATTTGAAGCCTTGCCTGGATCACATCACGTCATACTGGTGCGTATGTTACATTGTCTATCCTATCCATTGAGCTTTTTTTTAACTTTTGATCTAAATGGCGCGAATCAATTAAACAATAGACCACCTTGATGGGATCAGATCTCATCCAACAATGAGGGTTGGTGGAGGCTGCCTTTAAAAAATAACCTACCTCATTGTGAAAACTTATTACTTTTGGCAAAAACAAAATTGCAATTTCACTCTGCAAACACAAAAATTCCAACGAATTTCTTGTATTTCGATGCGCCTTTTGATGTTTCCAGGGACCATCTCATAACTACATTTGTTACTTTAGGTAAAAAAAAATGTTAAGAACAACTATTTTCATTCTTTTTTCTTGAAAAAACAATGACTTCTGAGATGCCAAACGAAGTGATGGGGGTGAGTTAGTAGTATCTAGCTGAGTGAACCAACAGTGTTGGGTTCGGATGAGGTGTCTGGGCAATATTTGGGAAGGGAGACATTTGGAAGAGATCGGATAGCCCAGTAGATACCTTAATTCATTGGGAGGCTTCCAATAATCACCTCAAGGCATCAAGTTTTTCGAGTATTCACTTTAGGGGAAAGTTTGTCAATACATGGATGGTATGAGCTTAGAAATAAGGCCTAAGTTTCCTTAATGCAGTGATGAGAGAGAGCGAGAGAGCTTCTCCATGTTTGGATAGTGCACTTCTACTGGTAGAAGGGCTTTGCTTATTTAATACACATACAATTGGTACATGCCTTATTTCCTTACAAGCACCGAGCTGATTGCTTCGTCGGAAACAGACAAGTAAAGTTGCAAAGGCTCGTTCGACTTGGGCTTTGACAAAAGAGGAGCTTGACCCAAGTGTTCTTTCAATGTGTGGAATGCTTCCTCGCATTCTGATGTCCTCTAAAACTTCTTCACTCCTTTAAGAATATTGAAGAAGGGGGCATTTGTCCGTGGCTTTTAAGACAAAACGATTGAGTGCTGCTATTCTCCATTCGGGCTTTACACTTGCTTGGGTTTCTGAGATGACCTCATCTCAATTAAGGCCTTGATACTTGATTAGGTATCCCAATAACTTGCCAGAGGCCAACCAAATGTACACCTGAGCATATTCAACTTCATATTATATTTTCTCAAAATTTGAAAGGTGTCCTTCAGTTGTTTCATATAATCTATTACTTGGAGGCTCTTTAACACCATATCGTCTATGTAGACCTCCATAATTTTGCCAATAAGGTTAGCAAACATCATATTTAGTAACCTCTAATAGGTAGTCATAGTATTTTTCAATCTGAAGGGCATCACCTTATAGCAATACTATCTGCAATAAAAGAGGTTTCATATTCGTCCGCTAGGGACATGGGGATCTAATTGTAGCCTGAATAGGCATCCATAAAACTCAACAGTTTGTATGTTGGTCTATTATTGAAAGAGGAAAACTATAATTCGAATTGCAAACTCTCCATTTGCCATTCGGCTTCTTAACAATACAGGGTTAGAAATCCACTTAGGATATGTGGCCTCCCGGATAAAATATTACGAGTTAGCTTTTTAACCTCATTCTTAAGTGCCTTCTACCTTACTGGGTTGAGGGTTTGCCTCTTTTGCCTATGCGGTGCATGTCTTAGATTAACATTTGAATGATAACAACCAACTTTTGGGTCTATTCCCTCTATGTATTCGTGCCTCCATGAAAAGACATCCAAGTTTCTTTGTAGAAAACTTTTTAGCTCTTTATTTTCCTCTTAAGACAAACCATTTCCTACTCCAAGACCTAGGTAGGGTCTTGAGGGTTTGTCAAGAAATTTTCTAGTTCATCCATTGAGCCATTTAAAACTCAAATTTGATGATGTCAGGGTTCAATTCTTCATGAGAGGTCCCTTCTGCATGGTCTTCTAACATGTCAACATCTCCCCTTTCTTTAGGGGTAGGCCTTTCTTAAAGGGCTTCAAACATCTCGACAATTGTAATTACTAATTTACACTTCGGTGCTCAGCTTTTTCTTAAGGAGTTGAGGTAGCATTCCCTCGACCTCATCTGATTGTCTCATACCGTAGCGATACTTTGATCAGTAAGAAACTTCATGTACAAATGGTAAATTAAAGTAATGGCCCATAACTCCTTTAAGATGGGTCTGCCCAACACTCCGTGGTAAGCAGACTGATGATCCACTATTAGAAATTCCATGAAATGGTGAGCCGCCAAGGGTGGCGTACCTATTTTGACTGCCAAAGTTATCATTCCTCAAAGGATTATGTTGTTGCTAGTGAATCCATATAGAGGCTCATTCATGGGAATGGGTTTGTGATCCATCAGCATCTTGTCAATCGAGCTAAATAGTATGTTTACTGAACTTCCATTATCAACGAGCATACATTTCAACCCGTTGCGTGATATGATAGCTCATATTACCAGCGAGTCAAAAAAGGGATAATACAGAACTGTTGCATTGTCCTGAGTAAATACTATTGGCTCAACTTGACTTATCCTTTGGGAATGGTTAACAATGTAACTGGGCATAGGTGGATTCTTGGCCTTTCTAGCATAGTTTCTTTGTGCATTCTGAGAATTACCTCCTACATGAGGTCCTCCAGTAATCGTTTCAATCTCCTGAATAGGCACTTTTTCCGTGGTGGCTTCTCGACATTCACTTGTATCATGACCATAGAACTGGTGGAATGTACAATAGGGTCGCACCTCATCTATAGGCCTATGCCTAGACCCTCTTTTCCTTCCTCTACTCTTGGAGTTGGGAGTTCGATATTCCTGCCTTAGTGTTCGTATCGGGCTCTATATTTTCATAAGCAAGTGTTGGTACCGCATTCAATGTAGTTGTCGCCAAAGCTTGTCCCAAAGTGGAAGCCACTGCATGTCCAGCTTGAGTCAACTGTTTGCTAACCAATTGCGGAGTGGGATCTCTTCCCATTTGCCTTGGGACGGCAGGAGCACCTGTACTACCCTATTCCAATGATCAATCATTTCTTCATTGATGATCTCAACCCTCATCATTTCCACTAGCTCTTCATAAGTTGCTGGGTTCTTATTCTAGACATATCTCCAAAACAAGGTATTGATGTCGAGGACTCCTGTAAAGGCTGAAAGGGCTATTTATGAGTAACTTACTTTTGGTAGGTTGTCTCATTAGTAAAATGGGCCACGTAATTCTTCAATGTTTGTCCTACAACTTGCCACATGTCTGGGGGTTCTTGAATGGGGGCTTCTCATTTCCCCTAGATAGATATTGGTTTAAAAATGCCTTCTTCAAATCAGGCCAACTCTTGATGCTTAGTGGTGGTAACTTGCTATACCAGACCTCGACTGCCCCACTTAAGGTTAAGTGGAAAGTTCTGCATTTTAGGGCCAGCGAAGCTTCCCTCAAGCTCATCTATGTTTTGTACTTATTGAGGTGCTTCTCCAAGTCACATTTTCCTTCATACTTTGGGATCTTGAGAGGTACAATGTTGGGGGCATTGGGAATCTACAAAGTTCTTGAGAAAAAGAGAGGTTGTCATCGCCATCATCTAGCTCGTAGGATTGGCATAGCTTTTTTGAGTCATTCCCTTCCGTTTCGGGCCGAGGCTGGTGTTGGGATGTCTCTCCTCAATTTTCCCAATCTACTAAGTTTCGTCTTTCACGTTTATTTCTAGGAAACTGCTCTACATTTTTTTTTAGTTATTTGATATGCGAACTAGTTCCTATTCTTTAGATTTCGCCTTATCCTATCGAACATGCTGATGGACTTCCGCAGTTTATAATTTGTGGGTAAGTTCTCTCCTAGCTGGGTGTCGCTAGCAAAGGCCGCCACAGCGTATGATGAGATATCTATTCATACATCCCTCTCAATGGGGACTTCTCTCAATTCCGCCGGAATGTCTTTGATTTTGCACTTCTCCATGGTGTTGGCCGTAGGTTGTCTAGGGCCTATCCTAGGGCCCTCTGACCCTAAACTAGCATGAGGAGTTAGTTCATGGCAGCGTTTTGTGATGCAATACTTCTCGTGTTGGAAGTCATTTGGGCCACTTTGGTAGTGAATCATGTGACCTCTTCTCTACCTTAGCGACGATGATGGTGAGGTCTCTGATGAGTGACATTGGTTCAGATGACCTCTTCTTTAGAGGCCTCTTTCACTCTTCTAAGATTTAAGTCCACGTTACTTGAACTTATTGAATTTGCTTTTAAACTCCTTTCAGCAACCCAAATTAATAATTGGATACTAACCGACTTTCATTTGTTCTTTGTCTAAGAGAGAAACATTTCTTCATGGGTAAAGTTTTTCTTAGGGCTTTTTCGGTAAGCATTTTTGGTAGCAATCAAGTGATCGCAATAGCAGTGTTGTTTCTCATAGACAATATCAATCTGTTAACCCTAAAAAATGACCTCCACGTAGCCAACAGAAAGCAACTCCATGTATATTCCTCTCTACACACTTGACACAAATGGCCAGTCGTTCATGGCCATTCCCGACAAAGGTGGTATCTTATGCCGAAGTATTGACTGCCACTAGCAGAAGTATCTTATAGCCATGCAGCTTGGTCCTCGTGCATGCCAACAGTATCCACTTCGGATATTCGCCACGTACTATATCCTTCAAGTGCTTTGGTGCCTCGGAGTATGGGCCGATTTTTTATGACCTAACGACTCGGGCATAACAACTCTAATGCATTTCTTCGCAAATAATGTCAATAACGCCATGTTATCAAAATGAAGGGAAAAAGAGAAAAAAAATGGAACGAATGAACATTTTGGGTTGCTATTTTGAAAATGGCCAAATCTCTGAAGATTTGGATGGTTGTCTGATTTTGTTAAAAATTGACCAATATACCAATAGAACCTTTGTGAAATTATTAACGTGGACATTTTTCCCCTAAATTGACGGAATCGGACAGGAATCGAATCAATCGATTCGACTCCGATTCCTCTATTAATGGTCAATTTTGAGACTGTGTATTGAGAATCGGCTAATTTAGATCTGATTGTTGGTAATGTTTTGAGAACCAATAGTGAATTTGATTTCCTAAACATAGACCTCAAAATTATCTCACATCAAAATTTTATTTTTTATATGCTTCTTTTTCTTTCCACTATAACAAAACCTAATGGGTAATCAAAATTCAAATCTCAATAATTTTAAGAACACTTTACAAATTCATAGTTTTACCGTGACCCAATAGAAAAAAAAATATTTTTAGTTCAATATTTCATAGTAATTAAGAATAAGATCATTAAAAACTACTAAAGATAATCACGTTATAAATACTACATGTATTTTTAATATATATTATTGTATGAACTTTTTAAAGAATTAACTTTCAATCCAAGTTATGATGTGTTTAATTGTTTATCATTTTTTCGCCATTATGAGTCAATCTTGAGTTTTGGAGTGGATTTTTATTTATTGTCTTGTTTAATTGATTTTTTATATTGCTAGATTACAAGAATGATAAGTGATTTTATACTTTATTTTTTATTTATTTTCAATTAACAAGTAGTTTCATTTCTAAGAACAGGATTAAACTTGATTAGTTAGATTTCAATTTGGTTCTATAGTTGGATATAGAACTAATTGTTCCATCTCTAAGATTCTTATTGATATTGGTTCCCTTAAGAATTTAACTGAATCAAACCACGTCTACTTAGGAGTGTCATGGGCTTAGCTAGCTCGGTCCATGAGCTCGTGAGCTCAGGTGTCGAGCCGAACTCACCCATGAGTCCCTACATTTGTTTTTAAATCCTCCTCATTTTTGGGTTGTAGTTTGACTACTTATTTTTTGATTAGGCAGAGTTATTTTTTTTAAAGAACGAAATATTATTATGAAAATGACAAACCATGACGAACTTATATATCATTTATCCTATCAGGCGCAATATACGCATATTAATTTTGGACTCGGTACTCTGCGTCTTGCCAATTTTTTCCACGTATTAGACTTTCTAATAGCTCTTCTTTGAATCGTGATCTAAACTCGAATAAAACCTGACCAACTGTACTAAAAGCGGACTTTGATACTACACTGTTAAGCGGAGGTATTAGTAGATCACGTGCAATGATAGAAAAAACAGGATATGTTCGTTCGTTATGTCTCCAAAAATCAAGTAAATCTATTGTCATTACATCAGTTCATTATGTGGTTCTTAGTATTTAATGACTAAAATATCTATGTAATTCTACAAGAAATATTCCACTTGGACTTAGGGAGTGCGAAAGGTGCCCATCTAACATCCATACCCAATCTTTACAATTCATACATTTCAGTTAAAATCTTCTCTAAATTAGAATATGTGATTGGAGCATCAAAATTTAATGCATTTAAAAATTTTCGTATATACCTTTTAAATTATATGTTGGGTCTATTACACAAGCTAGATGAAATAACATAGGTAAATCTTTCCAATATTTTTAAAATTTTGTTTCCATCTCATATAATATATTACTAAAATCGAGATCAATTTTATATTTATTGAAAGTCAATGCAATAAGATAAAGCTGTTCAAGAACTTTGCAATACGATAAGGTTGTTCAAGAACTTAAGGACAAGTAGGGTAGTATGCCCCTCATGATATATTTGTACTATCATAAAAAGTTTTCAAAAAATTTCTACCTTTAGAAGAAAGTTATCAATCATAATCTTGTAAATCATCGTCTGACTCATGTGTATGTATAGAATTTAAAAAATTCAGTAATTAGTTATTCGTATCCTTCATAAGATTTTAGTAATAGGTAATATCAACTTTGCTACAAAAAACTAGAGTTTTCCTGACCAAAATTTTCTGACCAACCAAACTTTTGTCGGTAAAAATACACTTTTTACTGACTAATATCTTTGCTGACCAACTTTTTACCAACCAAATTGAAATAGTCAATGAAAATCATCTTTGCCGACTATTTTTTTTCCGACCCACCAATCATTAGTCACAAAAAAAATAATAATAATAATAATAATTTACCGGGCAAAAGAATTTTTAGTCGGCGTAGACGAGAGATATTTGCTGACTTGATAAGAAATAGTCGTGAATATAGTCATGGCAAAAAAGTTCGGCGGCTCGGGCTTGGCTCGGAAAAAGTCCGAGCCGGGCCCGGCT
>CAIGRL010073325.1:0-11463 GCA_903798325.1 Fraxinus xanthoxyloides | reverse complement strand
TCTAATAAAAGTCAACCAAAACGGCTAGTTTTTCAATTTTAATCCGATTTTAATCTCTACCAAACACCCTCTAGGCTTTACGAGCTCAAATGAGTCTAAACGAGATTTAGGCATAAAAAACCATTTTCTTATTTTTAATATCATTTTAAAATTTATTTAATAATTAAAATAATACGTATCAAACATCTAAAATTATAAAATACTATGTTTACTTAATAATTCCTGCCATTAGTTAATTATACAATTTTCAAGTTTTTGAAATGCAAAAATTAGAATATTTTTTCATAGTTTCAATTTTGAACTAGACAAGTCATATTTAATAGATTTATAGAAACTTTATACATGTTTTTGGAGTTTACAACAAAATAACGAGTCTCAAAATCATAATTACATAATGTAAATATCACCAAATCTTAAATCTTATTTAACTATTCAGATAAAGTTATTTTTAATTTTAGTACAAAGTCAAATGAAAAGTTTTTTTTTTTAAAATAAAATTAATAAACGAAAGTCAAATTTTTTTTTTTAAAAATAAAAAATAAAAAGAAGCCAATAAAGTGTGTCTAGGGAAGACGAAAGAGAGGAAGAAAAAAATCAACCATTACCAAACGGAAGCTATTCCAATAAAATAATATTAAACGTAAATTCAAAATTTTTTCTTTATTTTTTAAACATACATTCTTTATCACTCTATTATTTTAAAATGTATTTTACAATAAAATAAGGCTCAAACAAGCTTTTAGTGTTTGTTTGGGAGATACTAAAAAATAAAATATATTTGTTCTAAAGAATGTTTGGTTAAAAATCTAAAATTAAAATATGTTTACGTGAGAATGGAAAAAAAAAATATTTTCAAATAAATAAGACAAATACCATTGGACCATCTTTCCATTCTAAGTCTGATACTGTTACGGCTCCCTGGGTCCCAACATTTAATCTCTACTTCTACTAACACATGCAATGTCTGCATCATATCACAATTGACGACAACTTGGGGGAAGAAATTAATTATGATTTGAGAGCATGCTAATGATGTGCTTTACCCAAGAAAAAAAAGTAGAGATATAATTCTTTATGTAATTTGAGACTGTTGTTAGTGGAAGCAAATTAGGCCAAGAAGAATCTTGGTATCCTCAAAGTATTTGAATCTTGTTTCTTTCTCCCCATCTTACAAATCTTGTTCCATTAAAAGATTGAATATTTCTCACACCCCCTTCTCTTCTTGAAAAAGAGCACCCCCACCAAAGATACTGATATTGCTCTCCTTTTTATCTCTCTCAGTCTCAGTTAATATCCACCTCATAAATTTATTGTTCAAACCTGCTTCCTCATCTGTTTAGTGTTACGCTACCGTTATACATGTAACAATTTTCATTCTTCTCCACCTGTTTCTGGCAGCTGAAATGGGTGCGTTTTGGCTCAACAACTTGTTTTATAGAATGACTTTGAAGAATTTTCCGGGTAAGAGCTGTGGATTGTATTGTTTTAAAAGGTTCAGCGATGTTTTAGTTGTGGTATTGTTTTTGTGTTATGCCTGTTCTGGTGGATTCTGTGATACTTTTAACATGGTTTCAAGGCCTCTTGGTTTTGAGGTTAGTGGTCTTGATAGAAATGCGAATTGGGTGTCTGAAAATGCAGTTTTTGCATTTGGTTTCTTGGAGAAAGATGGTGATGATGCTAATGAGTGCGTGGTTGGAATTAGGTATAATTTAGGGGATAAAGCTGCAAACTTTCCTGTGTGGACTGTTGGCGGGGGGCTTAGGGTTGCTAAAAACTCTACATTTAGGCTTGCCATGGATGGGAGGCTAGTCTTGATTAATAACCCAAATGGAATTATTGTTTGGAGTAGCAATACATCTTCTTTGGGTGTTCAAAAAGCTAGTCTTTTGGACAATGGAAACTTGGTTCTTCTGGGCAATAAAGATGAAGTGATTTGGGAGAGCTTTAGTAGTCCAACAAACACTTTACTTCCTGGGCAGTCACTTCATTACCCACTTAGCCTTAGAGGTCCTTCCATGATATCGATTTTGAGTTACTATAGTCTGGTGATTCGCCAGACGGGTGAACTTGAACTTGTGTGGGAACACAATATCACCTACTGGAGGAGTCACTTTAGCTCCTCTGCTATTGTGAAGGAAGCCAGGTTTGATTCTGTTGGCATTTTAGGTCTGTATGATGATGGGAAAAAAATTGTTTGGTCCGTGTCAAGTAAGGATTTTGGAGACCCTTCTGTGACTTTAAGGCACCTTAGGGTTGACCAAGATGGGAATCTGAGAATTTACTCATGGGACAATGTAAGTTGTACATGGAAAGTAGGTTGGCAAGCAGTGAAGGATCAATGCAATGTGTTCGGTTCTTGTGGTTTATATAGTGTGTGTGGTTATAATTCTACGGGTCCTGTATGTGATTGTTTGTCTCCAGATTCCTTGCTAAGGAGTATTGGTGCTTCTACAGTTGATGCAGGTGGTTCAGGGTGCAAGAAAATGGTGGATTTGGGAAATTGCAAGATGCATACAAGCATGTTTATAATGAAGCAAACAGTTCTTTATGGTCTTTATCCTCCACATGATGTTCATATATTGTTGAGTGAGGAAGCTTGCAAAGAGTATTGTTCGAATGACACTGCTTGCATTGCTGCAACATCAGCAAATGATGGTTCGGGTTTATGCACAATCAAAAGAACCAGCTTTATTAGTGGGTACAGAAACCCCTCTGTTCATTCCGTTTCATTCTTGAAGGTCTGTTCGGTTCCACTGGCTGTTGCAGCACATGGTGGTGATCCCCTTAGTAATTCACAATCAGTATCTTTGTCAACAGGTGGACTCAGTTCTGAAGGGGTAAGTGTTAAAAAGTTTATTGGAGCTATAGCACTGATAGTTTTACTCACAGTATCAGTACTTGGGAGCATTCAATTTTCATTGTTTTGGTTCATTTATCATAGACGAAAAAATAAGGCTCAGACAAGGATTCCCTTTGGGAAGGATGCTCAAATGAACCCGCATTATAGTGTACTTATCAGATTATCGTTTGAGGAGATAAAGGAACTCACAAATGGTTTTGCTAGTCCACTTGGCCGGTCTGTTTTCAGAGGCACTCTTCCAAATAAAATACCCATAGTTGCTAAAGTTTTAAACGATGTAGTTGTATCAGAGAAGGATTTTCGAGTTGCAGTTTCTACACTGGGTGGGACGCATCATCGGAATCTTGTATCTGTTAAAGGCTTCTGTTTTGAACCAAGACACAAGATTTTACTGTACGAGTATGTTCCAAATGGTTCTTTAGACAAGTGGCTTTCCAATTCCAAGCACGAGCAACAAGAACAGATTTCGCATAAAAGACTCGATATAGCCCTTGGAGTGGCACGTGCTCTTGCTTATCTGCATTCAGAATGCCAACAATGCATTACTCATGGCAATTTAAGTCTAGAGAATGTCTTGCTTGATGAAAACTTGGCTCCTAAGCTGACAAATTTTGGACTTCAGGGCTTACTCATAAAGAAAGCGGCTTGTTCTTCAGAGTCTCCATCAGAAAGGGATATTTACATGCTTGGACAAATGTTTGTGCAAATCGTTACTTGCAAGAGAGAGTTTTCTGGAGACAATGTGGAGCAAATACTCAATTATGTATGTCAGGAAAACAAATTTATAGAGAGTGATAATTTGAAAATGATGGAAAGAATTGCGAGAATTGCGTTTTGGTGCATGCAAAGTAAAACATTTTTGAGACCTTCGATTGGCGAAGTGGTTAAGGTACTTGAAGGAACTCTTTCAGTTGATCGGCCTCCATCATTCGGTCTACCTCAAAGGCATGACAATATTATAGAGTCGGAAGTTGTGACGGAGATAGAAAATAATAGGGGAACCTGACTTTGATCTGAAGTAGGGAGAAAACTTTAACAGTATCTTGCTCTAGACCTGCTTGTTTAGTCTAGGAAAGGTGTATGTTGTTTTAGAGTTGAAAAAGGGTTTTGCAATCTTGAACCCTGGAATGTATTGGAAAATTTCTCTTATTTGTAAGCAACCTTTCGTTTTAAGCTAAAAGAATTCAGTATTTTCAATTTTTCTTGTTATATGATCACCCCGTGCTTTCATTCTCAGAGTACGTGTTAAATAGCAACAAGTCACTTTTTAATTCTTTTCTAGATGATTAAACATGCAAGTTATTTTAATCTTAAATTTGAATACCGCAGTTTATACGATTAATCAATAAACAATAACGAAAGCAGTAAATCAACACCAGGATGATCACGGATAAATCCAACTGAAAAAAACTCCGGGCATTTTGTCGGGCAATCCACTATAAACGATTCAAACAATTTACAGTCTATTATACTAGACGACCCATACTATCTCCCGTAAATCAACGAAGAACACCTTGTTCTTCACAGACTAGAACTCCAGTCAATTTCCCTCGATTTTCAGAACTTTGACCAGATGTAGAGGAAAGACAATTTGTAATTTGGGTTATAAGAACGATATTTTTCTCACCACCAAGAACTGATATCAATGAATCATGAAAGTTGAAAGATGAATAATAAGAATTCTCTCACAAATGAAGCTTCATAATGTTCAACGTTAGGAAAAAAACGTTCTGTGACTATTTGGTAATTATAGTAGGCTATAAAACGAATGGGTCCGGAAAAAAATCTTTAAATCGCGAAATAAAATCTTTCCGGATAATCACGTCGCTTGAGTTAGGGCTCAGCGACGGTAGAGCAACAACCTGTCGCTCGAGCGAAGGAGGGGTGACAATCAAGCGACAATGTTTCAGCTTTTGTAGTTTGAGCCAAACCTTGGCGACATTCTAACGAAACTCCGCGCCGTTTTTCCTTATTTTGTCATTCTCGAACCTTAGACCCCAATAACCCTATTTTCAACTATTTGCACATTACTCATTGACTTTCTACACATGGTACAATTCATTCTTTTTGGTTTACAGAATTGTCAATTACAAAACATTTTAAACTTAAAAACTCCCCCTTTGGAATTCTGTAACAAAACTACAAACTATGTCAAGGTAGTAATCAAAAATAAATTACAGACTCAAAACTTATGACAAACTGACTTGAACAATTCTGTAGTTTAATCAGCACCCGTTTCCCGAAACCAATAACTCAACACCCAGTGTAAAGTGTGGAAAACAGTATAATAAAACAGTTCAAGCAGTTTATATAATTTATGCAATTTATGAATCAATTAGACATGTTCAGTATTAACTATGCATGCTAAATTAAAACATAGTACCAATGCAACCCAACATACCACGAAAACACATTGATACTACTAAAACATCAAACTTAATTTAGAAGAACTGAAATTAAATAATAAAATGTATTTGAGTCAAATAAAAATCATTTTTATATATATCAGAAATTTAATTGCATCCAGATTTTCTAAACAAATACATCATGTAAGCACCACAAAAAAAACCTAGATATCTACTATCTACCTCCCCTATCAAAAATAAAATACATATGTACTACTACCCAAAATATCTACTCCCCATTTTTGTCACACAATGACAGGGGTAAGCCTAGAACTAGGAAGTCTTGGCAACAGCTATAGAATCTGTCATCTCCTCAGAAGCAACGTTATCCCAGTGGCGACGAATCCATCGAAGCCCACGCTAAATGTATTCGATAGTATCCCGAAGCGTACTGAACTCGGTATTGTGTCGATCAACTGTAGCACACAGCTGCGTATTCTCCATCATCATACGAACATGCTGCTCGATAAAGAGGATCATTTGTCCAATAAGAGTGACTGAAGGGTCGATGGAAGCAAAAACAAAAAGTACAGACTCTGGAGGAGGAGGAAGAGGAGGAACTGACTTGGATGGAGGAGGAGCCGAAGCAAAAGTAGAAAGGATATCAGATGACTAAGGAATAGTGGGAAATGAAGGAAAATCCGAGGGATCAAAACAAATGACGTCATCAATCGGATCAGCCGATACAGTCAGGTTAATGCCCTGTGCAGGCTCAGATAAAGCATGAGACCTACTCTGGGCGATGATAATGGGACCAATCGGCCAGGAAACCCTCATCGGAATCCCCTCGGACCCCTCGGGAAAACTGACTCTTAACACTATCACTAAACGGCATATCAAACAAGCATAGAGAAGTCCATCCTCATCCCCGTAGTAGGTAAAGCCCTCAAAATCTGTTGGCAAATGGATGAAGGCAAGTCAATAGAATTGCCATGCATAAGGACATATAAAACGAGCATTCTCCATTGATAATGAAAAAGTGTGGGAAACAAGTCAAAGATTCGTGCACACAATGCACAACAGAATCTGACGCCCAGTTAGAAGAGAACCAGTGCGAATCGCACTTTGACCTCCCCTAACAGTGTGTTAAACACTGTCGAACAGACTAATAAGCTCTTCGGAAGAGAATGTAAGGTAGGGAAACAGGGGGTGGATGACTCGAGGAATATGAATCAAGACTTAAAATGACATCCGAAGTGATCTTAAGGGTCCGCCTTGAATAAAAATCCAAAAAGAAGAACCATAACCTCATTGATGTTAGCATAGAACTCCTGAACTAACAGACTTGGTAGGGGTACTAACTCTACCAACAAAGGCTCCCAACCTTGAGAAGTGAAAATAGCGAAGAGGTCGGGAGATGGTCGGACATAATGACATCGCACTCAAAAAGAATGGGACACAAAGAGAACTAGGACCCAAATATGTATTGGGCGACAATAGAGATAAACTTAGTCCTACTGTACGAGGTAGAGGTACTAGGATTGGAAGGGGTCATGCGTTCTCTCATAGGCGGCATCTGAAAGAATTGAATCAAAACATTAAAATCTCGATATAAGATATACTAACTATGAGTGCATGAGATGTATGAATGCACGCAAAATGAGGCAAAAAGAACATGTAACGTGTCTTAACATGAGTACATGACGACATGTAGTGATACCTAGACATAGGTGATGTGAAGACATGATGACGCGTGCCATGATGACAAGACGTAGGGATGTGATGTCATGACGCAGGGACCGTGCGATGCCCACACCAACCCCAATGCACAAACTGACACCAACAAATTGTACACTCCCAACAAACAACATTCAATCTCAAATCAATTGCAAAGACCAAAGACGATTTGAAATTAATACCCAATCCAAAATTACCCAACCACGACTATTACCCAATCACATGCAACCTCCACGACTAACCCATGCTCAAAAACTCACTCCATAACCAACCAAAACATCAACCTCATATGCATTCAACATAAATTCGAGAAAAAAGAATGTCACATGAGTTGCCAAACAAAGTAGAGATGAAGAACATGCATTCTAATGACGAAATTCAAGATGAAATTTTAAGAGTGTAGTCCAAATGCAACACATAAGTGAGTTAATTGAAGGAAAACCACCAAAATCCAAAAAAAAAATTTTTTTAAAAAAAACATAAAACAAGGGTTTTCATCATTACCTCGAAAATATGCAAAATTTGATGAATATGTGATGTGATTCAAACCAAATATTAATATTTGATGGGCACTAGTTAGGTAATAGCACGAATTTAATATGGGTATACAGAAATTATGAGCGAAGATGAGAGAATTTGAAATAAAAAATGAAGAAAATGTGAGAAATGGAACGTTTAATTCAAACATACAGACTGCCGCTCGAGCGAGGGTCGAGCGAGGTAGCTTTTGCTGCTGTCGCTTGAGCAAGGCCTAGCGATAAGTGGGCGAAAAGTCAAATGACAAAAATAGCACTAAAATTTTAAAAATTGAGAAAAATAGCATTTTTTATTTTTTTTATTTCAACAATAATGCGTTAAATTAAGCAACTCAAGCTTCCGACATCATGAATAAAAACCATGCATGCAATCACAAGTAGAGCATTATTAAAAAATCTTTTCCACGTACTCAATTAAGTTCAAGATAGAGTAAAGTGTATAAATGACTCATGCGCATAAAGTGTCACTACCTTAAATATGTGAGAAATGACATGCAAACATCACTGTTAAATAAGTATGATCTATACTGATGAAAGTCAAACTCGAATAAATTTTAGGACATGAAATCGAGCTTAATAATATGATAAGTTTTCTTTTTTCGCCCTAAATTTGAGCATATAATATTTTTATCGGTTTTTTCGTAAATAATATCTCATATGCAAACTTTTGTCCATTAAGCAATTAAATTGACCCATGTAATAAACTTTAGGCCGGTTAACCCAAGTCAGATGATCATAGGCACCAAGTTATGAGAAAAACACTGCGGACTTAATTACTAGAGTCAAATAGATTTCGAACAAAAAGTATAAGATAAACTAAATAGGTATACACATTTTAATTTTTTATTACTATTTTTTTCAACAACGCAACAATGTAAGGAGACTGTCACGAGTTAAGATCATCTAAATGTAAGTCAATTCATGTTCAAAGTCACCCTACTGACACATAATTATCATCCCAAATCTCACACATGCGGTCCAATCTCATTCACAAGATCATAGTGTGCACTGTGCGGATAATTACATGATGACACATATATACAATACTCCACATTAAATCGACCCAATCAATGGAAATAACAGTGTAAAATAGATAAATACACACTTGGTCACACATGCCATGTTTAAAATCATCACAATGTGTTGTTTGCCAAAAAGGAAAATATTTTTGTATTTTTTCCATTTTTCAATTTTTTTAAAACAATATTTAAAGCAAATAAATGCATAGAAATAGAAACAACAAAAATAATATAAAAATAAATGGGATGCATGCATGAATCAATTGACTCAATGGACTACACATGCATGCATCTAAACACTGAATCAAGGTGAAATTTGCATGCCCTTATTGTGAAGAGCACGACAATTTTCACGACCTTTTAGGTCGCTCTTCTTAATCCAGACGTTCTTAGAAATAGAAGTTAATTAGGTTAATCGAGTCACCATCTCAATTAAATGGCTAACTTGATTGGCAAGAAAGTTAACCTTGCTAGTGAAAATAGGCACTATCCCATGTTAAAAATAAACTCCTATGACTAGGTAAACAAATCACTAAGGACTAGGACAACCCACGTGCAAATTATTAAATTTCGTCAACAATTCCTCCCTTAAACCGATGTTTCAGTTTAATAAGAGTTAAACTTTAAAAGGTTCCATGTGCAAACACCAAGTAGCTTCCAGAGCTTCTGAAATGCAGGAAACTTGAGAGGCTTTGTTAGAATGTCAGCGATCTAGTCCTCACTTCTGCTGTAAATAAGACTAATGACTCCATCCTTTGTGAGATCCCTCAAGAAATGATACTTTACATCTATATGTTTACTTCGACCATGTAAAACTGGATTTTTCGAAAGCTTTTGTGCTGAATTGTTGTCACAATATATCTAAGTAGGTCCATCTAGGGGTGGCAATTGAGCCGCGGCATGTCGGCTCATCAAAAAAGAGCCACGAGTCGATCAGGCTCGTAAAAAAGATGAGCCCGAGCTGCTCGGCAAGCAGCTCGCTGAGCGAGTTCGTGTAATATGCGAGCCATGAGCCGGCTCGGCTTGTGGCTCACAAAAAAGATAAAATAAAATAAAAAGAAGTTTTCAGTGGCTAGAATAGTCGGAATTTTTTTTTATTTTTTTTTTCAATTCATTTTTCCCTATAAATACACATCAATTCATCCATTTTTTACACTAAACTTATTATCAATCTCTCGTTCTCTACTCTACTCTCTACATTTTATTATCAATATCATTCTATACTCTTCTATATTTTATTTTTAATCGATTTTCTACAGTACTACATAATCTACATTTACTTCTTAATTCTACTTCAACATTCAATTTCAATTACTCAATATCAATTATCTCATTACAAACTTTCAATTCACAAATGGATCCATGAGCTCATTTGTTGAAAACTTGTTCGGTGTCGGAGGCAAAACACCGTCATGTCCCACAGTCAGTTTGTGAATGAATTTGCCGATTTAAATGAATTACCCATTCTAAAAAATATTCAGGATTTCGATGCTCATGAAAGTAGTCATCCAATTGATTTGGATGACGTTGATATTGATGCTGGTTATCCATTGATTTGAAACAGGATGATTAACCTGTATTAGATTTTATTGATGCAAGAGGGAAGAGAAATGGGAAAAAGTAGGCAAAATGTTGGGACCATTTCGAATTGGTTCCCACTGGTCATGTGGTCGATGGGCTTTCAGAATACAAAGCAGTATGTAAATACTGTAAACAACGACTAGCATGGANGTCCCACAGTCAGTTTGTGAATGAATTTGCCGATTTAAATGAATTACCCATTCTAAAAAATATTCAGGATTTCGATGCTCATGAAAGTAGTCATCCAATTGATTTGGATGACGTTGATATTGATGCTGGTTATCCATTGATTTGAAACAGGATGATTAACCTGTATTAGATTTTATTGATGCAAGAGGGAAGAGAAATGGGAAAAAGTAGGCAAAATGTTGGGACCATTTTAAATTAGTTCGAACTAGTCGTATGGTCGATGAAGTTTTAAAAATCAAAGCAGTATGTAAATACAGTCAACAACGATTGACATGGCAAAAAGGTATTGGAGACACCCACCTCAACCGTCACTACAAAACATGTGTGGCCAAACATGAGTTTCTTCCTTCTGGTCAAAAGCAACTACAATTTGGTAGTCCAGACATTGGTGCTACTACTACATCACTTTTTACATTGACGTATTCGGAGGAGAAAGCTCAAAAGAAAATGCTGAAGTTCGTTGCCGCAACTGAGTTATCACTAGTAATAGTGGACGACCATCATTTCGTTTTCTACTTGAAACAATATCTTCAACCGAAGTATGTTGGGGTAAGTCGAAATACTCTTCGTTCTGATATAATAGAATATTTCGTTAATTCAAAGAAATTTTGATTGCCGATTTAGCAAAATATGGGGGTGTCATATCTTTAACTTCGAATATGTGGGAAGAAATTAATAAAAGAGATTATATAGCTACAATTGCACATTATATAGAAGCACTTTGGGTCATGCACAAAAAAAATCTGCTTTTAAAATTATTGAGTTCCTGCACCACGCTAACAACATATTTCATGTTATTATGAACATTATTAAAGATTATCGTCGAGATAGTAAAATTAGTTCTTTTACGTTCGACAAAGCTAGTATAAATAAAGTTGTCATCGATAAATTGTATAGAGTACTTCAACCCAATTTCGGTGGTTATTTGTTTCATATTCGATATGTATGTCATTTTTAATTTAATAGTACAAGACGATTTAAAACATGTTAATGATAAAATTCGACGAATTAGGAATGCACTAGCATATATCACGATTGCATATAGTAGAAAACAAACATTTGAGGAATTTTGTGCCCAAGCTGGAGTGACGCGTACAAAAACATTTAGTAGTGACATATGACATAGATGAAACTCTACCTACTTATTATTAAAATCACATGAAGGTTTTGAGCATTTAATAACTGAATTTTATAAT
>CAIGRL010073237.1:0-17114 GCA_903798325.1 Fraxinus xanthoxyloides | reverse complement strand
TAACTGGTCTCAATTTATTAGGAATACTACTTAAAGCATGTTTGGGAGTTCTTTGTATTAATTGGTTTGAATTATAAATAGATAGGAGTGGACCGAGTGGTGGATAAGTGGGTAGTACTTGTGAATTCCATAGAATATGTGGATAAAAATTTGTTTTACTGATTGTAAACAGATTATAAACAGGCGCCAAACAAGGGCTTAGTTTATTGTTGTTGTTGGTGATAGTTGGAAAGTAAGTGCTTATTTTTAACTAATGCAAAAGTTACTTCCACAGAAGGTACCTTTTTCTATTCTTAAAAACGAGAAAATAGTAAGTTATACATATGTGTTTTGGATACCATAAGTTACTTAAAAAATGTAAGTTTACTTTTTTAAAGCTGAGCAAAACTGCTACAAGTAATTAATGTGGTCTCTGCTTGATTTGCAAATAGTAATTACCTAATTTTTCATCCTCTTTCTGCAGCTAGGAATGGTGTATATGTAAATGTGGTGGAAAGAGTGAGAACAGCATTTGAGACTGAAGTAGTAGTGAGGTTAGATTGTACCCATGTGGGAACAAGTGACTGTAAAAAGATTGGCGTCAAATTACGAGTATGATTTTCCCCTACACGTAATCAAAGTCTCAATTGTTTCTGAGTTATTGTTGTCTAAATGTACATGCTGCTTCTTGAGGATACTCTGATTCTTTTGCTTGTTTCTTCAAAGCAGGATCTTGTTCCTTGTGTTCCAATCCTATTCAAGGATGAACAGATCATACTCTGGAAGGGAAAGAAAGATCAAGAATAGAACTTATTGATGGAGCTGGATTACTATTCCTTGAATAGGATAAAAAACAAACATTTATGGATTGCTCGAATTGGGAATTTCATGCCTCCGAGCAGTAAAGGGTGGCTAACTGCAGTTTCAAACTCAATTTTGGATGATTGTCTACTGGTTAGTTAAACTTGCTGTCCAGTGGAGAATGAGCGGACAATAGCCTCCAGGCGAAAGATGATTGAAATTTTTTTTGGGTTTGTGGTCTATATTTTCACTGCATCTTGAGAAAGCCGGCTTGAAATAGAAAGATGTACCCAAGACACTTGGTTGTTCATGCAAGAGTTGGAAGCCATTTATAGTTTTCCTCTTCCCTGGGCTTCTCTTTGGGGTGCACGTATTAGTTAAGATTGCTAGGAACTAAACCTTGCTGCTTGACGGAGGAAAATTGTGTCTCTTACAGTATTCAGATTGGAATGAAAAATATTGGTAGTCCTGACGCTCTCATCTTCTGGTGTTCTTGATTTTCCATATACCAATTCGCAATAAGTTATCAAAATTATTCACTTCAGCTTGATTTTCCATATTTAAATTCGCAAATGTTATCAAATTTATTCACATCAGCATGATTTTCCACGCACAAATTTGAAAATGTTATCAAAATCATTCACATCGGCAGAATGTGAATCGAGGACTTCGACTATAATTTTGTTTTGTAGGGTGGTTAATATTTAAAACAAGAAAAATCTCAATTTGATTTCAAAATCATATGACCCTTCTGGCACATTTTCACAAGAAGATTAGATGGCACAACACTAGCAAACAAGAAAGAAACTTAAATTTCATTTATGATAGCATTTTGTTTAAAAAAGTACTATGTACCAAATGTGCACTTTTAAGCCTGTCTGCCGTGTGCACATTGTTGGTGGTTCTCGGACCTGCATAACTAGAACCATTTCCCTGTATAGCACCCTTTCAAAAGTGCATATCTTATGACAATACTAACAAGAAAGAGAACATTTAACCCGGGGAGGGAAAGCTGTGCACACCTAGAAGGTTCTACAGAGTAATTGAGCACTAAAAAAATGCTTGTAACAACCGAAATGTAAGATTGTAAAGCAAAACAGTTTTCACAAAATATTCAACAGTGTTTTATGGCTGGCTGTCTTTTCTTCTGATCATTTGAATATGTGGCGCTATGTCATTTTCATCTGTGATGGGAACGTAATGTCCTGGCTTGAGAACAACACCCCTCAAAATAGTATTGGAGTTGCCAATTCTAACGTTGAGAATATAACCAGCATCAAAGGTAGCATCAACAACACCAGTCACTGCCTCACCCACCATATTTTCATTTACATCTAATCTATCCACTTTAACGGGATGGTTTCCTTTCGCTCCATCAAAACCAGGAGGTCCTTTTGCAGTTTTAACTTGTTTCAGGTTTGGATCTTTCCGAGGGCGGCCACGTCCCCTCTTCGCTGGCAGAACTGAAGGGGCACCAGAGTTGTCACCTTGGATAGCTTGATTCATTTTCAGAAATTATTGCTAGCTGACAACTAACGCTAGTTTAGATCTTTGGCCCTGCAAACAAATAAATCAACAAATTAGGGATTTTATCTCATCTTCACCTTCCCAGAGGATGATGATTCTAGGTAGTTGTAACAGTAAATCTCATAAAATGGAAATGAATTCACCTATTTTCATTTATTCAGTTAAACAAACAAATTACACTTCGAAAGCAAAAAATGCATCTAAGTTAATGTTTGAGGATTCAACATTAGCTACTACGGGATAAGACAGTTAGTTATGAAACTCTCGCACAAGAATGGATGAAACAATGAAACGAAGTTCATTAGGAATCATCGAAAAATACTATAACAATATGAACTATGCAAAAATAGTGAAAACTAATCTGAATCGACCTTTTGGCACTTTATCTTGTGCAATTTTTAACTGCCCTTGTCCACCTAAACATATTTATGCAGTTTTGCACAGTAGGGGTTGGATCAACATAAAAATCAAATTAAAAGGAAATAACACAAACAGAAAGAAACATATATACAACAAAAGTTTAAAGATCTAGACCATAATGAAAAATGGCAGACATGAATGCTGGGGATTTAAAAAATAAAATAAAATCCTCTGGAGTGCTGTCGAATTCTTTCTTAAATAAAAAATTAAGCTGAGGAAGGAACAATGTTGATCCCATATAAGCTGTGGAAGGAGCAACGTTGTATACATTTATAGAAACAGAGACAAAAATATAGTCATCAACAGAAAGAAGTGTGGTAAATGGAGGAAATTATCGTGACTTAGAGCAAGTATAATTTGTGTTCAAGGTTAAAAAAGTGATGATGCCTTCATATATAGAGCATACAAATATTTAGAGAGGAACAATGACCTTCCACTCAATCTTTATCTGCCAATTCGTTATACATTTTTATATCATTTACTCCAATGATACAATTTCAAACAGATTATTAAAAAACAGAAGGTGGTACTCAGCACCACAGAATTACATGATTTCTGACCAAGATGATAACACCATGGTAGACCTTGATGAGTTTTATGTCTACGCATTCTCATTTAAATCTAGAGGCACATATTATTGTTAGTCCACCTCATTTTATTTAAAAGGAACTGCTTGAAAAGTTGATGCTACTTGATCTACACATATTTACCTTGACCACGGACAATTGCTTAAACCCATTTAAAATTTTTAAGTTCAAAGTTTTCAAACACACCATTACCTCTGAAGTTATTAAGTAAATTGGCATGCTACAAGTCACAGAGCAAAGGAGGAGAGAAAGAAACCGCTATACTAGATTGCCAAGTTGTCAACAGCAGCTTTGGTGTTGAGCACAATTCTAATAAATCGTCTATGACCAGCCCACTCTTGGATTTATGAAGTATATACATCAATGTCACAAGTGGCCCAGGAGATAAAACTTGAAGTGCTCTAAAATTACAGAACATGACAAGGTAAAAGAACTTTCTAGGGAAACATGAGGAGTATTATTATTTGTTAGTAATTGCAACTTTTGAGAACCATGTGAATATCTATGAGGTAAAGAATATGGAGGAAGTAATAGAATTTATACTAAAGCATGCAAAAATATTAACACTAGTCATCAGAATGTGAAAACCATAAACCACAATAATATAAATCAACAAAATTGACATAATCGACATAACCTAGAATGCATTCATTTGCACAAACCTGCAGATCTTTCAGTTTAGCTCTAGCAATGACAACAACAGCTGCTTCTCTGAAATGAGGACCTCAATTGCAGTACGACGCCTTTAACTGCAAATATGTTAGGCAAGAGAATAGAAAAGTATCCAAAGCAAAATTTAAAGCATTATCTTCTAAAATTTTAGACAGAACAATTGCCAAAGAGATGAAGAACACAACTGAAGCAAACACAGACCTGGCTGAATTTTTATTCAAACACAGATTTTCGAATTTTATGATGAGCATAGAAAAATGTGTTTCTATCCTGGATACCTGTCACATAATTTAAGTATCCCCTGGATTGAAATAATTTAGTTCTAGAGCATCCAATATAGAAGTTCATGTCTGTTGAATGTTTTACATATAAAATGAGTAATATTAAAGCTACCAGTAACACTAATACGGTTGACTGGAAGAGTTTCCAGTTTATTCAAGCTCTAAAAAGAAACATATTTTCTTAAATAAGCCACATCTCTCATCAGCCCCTTTGTGAATTGGAATTGGATTTGGAATTGGAAATAAGAAGAGAAATGGTATCACAGAGATTTTTTCTATAAATATAATAATATTGACTAATTCGTATCACTGAGGCACTAAAATACGCATCATGTTACTTATAAAATAGATCACTACAACTAAAAGTTTCGTCTATTAGCATTTCAATAGCTCATTCAAAATACGAAAGAACCCAGATACTTCTCCACTCTCCTCTTAGCACCTAAAGAGATGAAAGTTTCCATAAACTTGCAAAATAATATGACTAAAGTGTGCAAACAAGAAACCCACACAGAAAGACAAACAAAAATCGTTTCTGAAGCAGGAAATAAATAAATAAATAAAAGAAAAACTGAAGACAAAAAGACAGATCGAGAAAAGAGGACCCTTTTTATGGAGAAACAGCGATGAAGGCGGATTGGCTATAGTAGTCTATTGCGGTCCCAAAAACTGCAGCCACACATTTTGTTTTTCTAGATTTTAACTTCTGCACTGCAACAAAACAAAACTCCAACCCAACTTTCTTTTGCCTCCTTAATCATTTCAAATTGACATGGTGAGAATTTGGTCAATCACAATTTTGATTCACACTAAGAACGAAAAAATCGGCCAGAAAAAGCTTTAGGAATGACCATAAATGGAAAAGCCCCAATTCTCTAGCAAATAATTCGAGAAATCCTCAAATCCTCACCTTACATCAAATGTTGCAGGCTAAGTTGGAGGTGGCATGTGACGGCGTGAGCTGATCGGCAACCGAGAAAGTTGATTTTATTTTTTTTCGAAGGCCGGGAGTCTGGAGATAGAATTTGAATTTTATGTGTGTGATCTTGGGTGGGTGGGGAAGGGACCCACGCCAGCGAAGCAATAAGGAATTTTAGTAAATAAAGCTTTAGGTTTGTTTAGGTTTGTTCCACCACATACACTACATGTTTTGAAGCAAGGGAAGGAAAAAAGGGAAAATGGAAGACAGCCACAACATATGCTGACACGTTGCGGCATGAATAGTAGGTGATATACAAGCTTCTTTGAATATAAGTAGAAGTGATAACATAATAAAAATAAACGGGTGAAAAGGATGAAACTGCAGATGAGATGAAGCTGAAGAGCAATTAATTTTAGAAATTAATAAGTAACTAAAAATGAGAGGTGAGGATAATTTAAAGACTTTACTTCGCAAAGGATGTCTAAGACATCGCAAAGAAATTATTTTGATAAAGCTTAAGTAGAGCAAGAGAGTAATATTAAGAAACCTAGAATAGAAGGATACAGAGTGTAAAGAGTGTTGTGAACTAATAGAAAGTGTTTCCGGAGGTTAGAAGGGCGTTAATGATATTTCTCAATTATGGGCAAAGTTAATGATGCTATTGCTACGTGTCAAAATTTCCGTAACGAAGTGACAAGGCAGTGAACAGGAGTTAATGACATTTACTCAATTTTCGGCGAAGTTAACGATGCTTTTACTACATGCCAAAATTTCCGTGATAAAGTCCAATCATCGCCAAAAAACAATCACACCAAATTCTGAGAGTCCAGCACATTTAGATGCACAGATACCTTTGCTAGACATATCCACGAATCCCATAACTCGTGATGCTTCTTTCTTTTCATTTTTCGTACATTTTGAGTTATTGGGGGAGTGAATCACTTTTGAATAGGGAAAGTGAAAAACCTTTTTGTTTTTGGTTAATACGCAAACTGAACAAGTTCATCCTCCCAAAAAATGTGAATTATCTGTGTTATTGAATATGAGACCAAAAACAAATGAGTTATCCAGCGGGCCCTTTGTGTAACATTCCACATAGAAAAGCATGGGCCCAAACACAGACTGTGCAGCATAACAGAACCTCCAAGTTAGGCATTTCTGTTGCCCATAGAACACTAGAATAGAATCCAAACGGTAACACATAAACACACTAAACAAAATTTCATCTCATCATGGGACTAGGGTCTTGCATTCAGAACCATAAACTTCACCCGGATCAATCATACTCAGTTATGCCCATCGCGAAAAAAATGGAGCTTTTCAAGCGAAAAGCATGGAGAATAATACACAGACCCAAACACGAAAACATAATGATATATCATATATGCATATGCACATGAGCACACTCTCACACACATAGATAGGGAGCTCTTTCTTGTACCTGATAATCCGATAAGGGTTTCACAGTTCACATTTCTTTTTGTAAGGCCACGTGCTGCTTTGGTCTTCTTCTGACATTCTGCTCTGTAATTCAATAAAGAATTATGATTATTTATCATATATTTTCTGTCAGTAGCTTTAGACCAACTAAATGCAGAGCTTGCTCTATCCTTTTGAATTTTTCAAACTAGCAGTTAAGTATAATTTACTAAAATGACATGTCAAACCAAATTGGAAACCATTTACAGGAAAAAGGTTTATACAACACTTGCCTGCATAATATTAGTGCTCTCAATGACTTCACGAGGACTGTCAGAATTTTGTATGTTTTTATTGTGTTATTAATTATCTAACTTCCTCAAATATTTATCAAACAACTTTGTCCCAAACTAGAAAATTGTGGAAAAGCTATTCTGGGAACAGATAATTATGAGATTTGTTGAAAAAATAAGAAGGGCGAAACACGGCAAAATAAACGATAACTGTTTCATTTTTTTCATTATTTTTTATTTGGAACAATCAGACTAGACCCCAAAGTTCAAAATCCATCGCCAACCTTCACTGTCACTCAAAAATTCAGCCTCTATCAGCATACCTCCAATTACAAAATGCTTGTGAAGCCTCCGCAATTCTCTGCCAGTCACAGTATTTAGTTACACAACCTATAGATGGGATTTAGCCACCGTCTGACAACTATTAAAATGAGTTTTTTTTTTTGGGGGGAATGAATTTTTGGAGAATGCGTGGTTAAAAGGTAGGGAAAAGTTTTGGGTTTACGTGCAAAATATTTTATTACGAGAATGTGCGGTTGAAAAATGAGTTTGAGAAAAAGAGTTATTTTAATGGTTGTCAAACAGGGACTTAGAGTAAAAACCTATATAAAGAATACGGAACAAAACAAGCCAACAAACTATAAAGATCAACTGAACTGCATCACAGAAGGAACGTCAGGATTTTTTTTTTTTTCCTTTTTTTTTTGGGTTCATCATATNCACTCAAAAATTCAGCCTCTATCAGCATACCTCCAATTACAAAATGCTTGTGAAGCCTCCGCAATTCTCTGCCGGTCACAGTATTTAGTTACACAACCTATAGATGGGATTTAGCCACCGTCTGACAACTATTAAAATGAGTTTTTTTTTTTGGGGGGAATGAATTTTTGGAGAATGCGTGGTTAAAAGGTAGGGAAAAGTTTTGGGTTTACGTGCAAAATATTTTATTACGAGAATGTGCGGTTGAAAAATGAGTTTGAGAAAAAGAGTTATTTTAATGGTTGTCAAACAGGGACTTAGAGTAAAAACCTATATAAAGAATACGGAACAAAACAAGCCAACAAACTATAAAGATCAACTGAACTGCATCACAGAAGGAACGTCAGGAATTTTTTTTTTTTTTCTTTTTTTTTTGGGTTCATCATATTGTAAGAGAAATATATGGTTTGTAAAGGGAGGTGAGAAATTGGAAGTAGCACCAAATATAACTTCCAAGCACCAAATTCAAAAAAGCCATTTAGCTTCTACTTTAGGTTCCTTTTGAGCCCCATTTCTTTAGAATAGACTTTTTAAAAAGAAATTTTTATGGAGAATGTGTGATTAAAATGTAGATAAAAGTTTCGAGTTTACAAGCAAAATTATTTTATTGGGAGACCGTGTGGTTGAAAATAAGTTTGAGGAAAAATGAGTTTTAAAGAATGTGGCTCAAATAGGGATTAAACATTGAATAAAGTATTATAAAGGATTAAAATAGTTAATAAGATTCACAGGGTATTTTATTTCATAGCGACTCAACAGAAAGCACGAAACATTTTGTCCAGTGAGAAACTAGTTGGTTTGAATGATAGGTCAAAACACCCGTCCTCAACTTCCTCATTTCTTTATGTCTTCAAATCATATTAGTTCAATTGCATTTTAACATCATAACATCCAATAACTGCATATTAACCAACCTGACTTGCTCCGATGGAGCCAAGGTCATAAAGTCAAAAAAAAAACTTCTTTTGACAAAATTCTACATGCATCTATGAGATCGTAAGAGCACTATGCTATGACCTAAGTCAGTTGCAGCGAGATTCAAGGCATTGTGAGATAATAAAATAGTCAAATTCAAGGAGCAACATAGGTATATCGGTGGCCTTTCCACGCATAAATGAGATTTGAAAATATGATTCCAGACACTGAAAGATGCATGCACATATTTACTTGTCCTCCTGCAGTAGCTTTATATGATGCTCCATTTCTGCCTTGCTAACTGTTCATCCTGAAATGGAGCACATCAGGCTATTCAGAGGTAGCTTTTCCAGTTTTTCCATGAAATGCAATAGCTGAGTCTGGTCACAAGTCGCCAGATACATTAGCCCCTTACTTCCCTGAGAACATAAATGTGAAAAAATAATTCAATATAGATTCACTATGTTCCATAATTATCAAATCCGGCCTGGACATTGACCCAGGTCATTGGTTCAACCGGCATTTTATTATGAGATGTAAATCTAAAAAAAAAAATCGATATAATGTAATGAATTAACAATCATTTATATAAGTAAAGTCACATCATAATATCAAAATGTGTTACATGAGATAAGTAAGTAATCAAAAGACAATATAGTCATATTTTCTTGCTTCTATTTTTTGCAAATCAAATTAGAGGTGTATAATGAGTTTTTCCTCTTTCATATTCCCCTTATCGTGTCAAGGAATTTCATTCCTTACGAATTTGAATTTGACTCTAGACTTTAAAAGATAAATAATGATCAATATAGTAGCCATCGCAGAATAAGACAATTTATTATTTATACATTATCCAATACATATTCTAGTTAAGGCCATACAAAACTAATAAGCACCCTAATGGACAAGAGATTACAATGTAACCTGGAGGTTCCAGGTTGGAATTCAATTCATGAAATGCATAGGCAGTTAAACTCCACAGGGTTCTTCCCAGCTAGGATGTACTGACATCTTCCATGCACAGGTGAGTCGGTGTCCTATGTGTTTGACACCTACACAACACCAAAACTTCGCCAACTTGTGTAGGTAATGTCCGTGGTGTATCCAAATTATTTTTGATTTTGTATAGTTGGACAAATTGCCAACATGACGAGAAATATATCCGCCACAGGTGACACGTCCAAAAAATATAAAAAAATCCCAGAAATTAGTAGCCCCCTTTCCTCCGCACAAAACTATCATTCAATTAGGGTAACTCATCCTGTAGGTTGTAGCCCAACAAAATAATTCACGGCGAAAAAGCCATACTGACATCGAAAATAAGTGTGAAGCTAAAACGCCGATATAGAATGCAAATGCTCTGATTATTACCGTTTTGCGTAGGCCAGCAACGCCAGGACATCGACAAAAGGCTTATACTTAGAACGCTTCATCACCTGCCCATCCGCCATGCTTGACAGATTAAGTGTAGGCAAACAACAGTTCAAATAATGTATTCTCAATTCGGAACTGATTAATAGATAAGAATAGTAAAATTATCCCCTTCATAATGAATTCAAATTGGATGATCGGCGTGTAATGGCTTAATGAAGTTATCTTGAGAAAGGACCGGTGAATTGTGAAAATGGAACATTATGTTATATTTTTTCGATTTTGTCCGGTCCTATTTTCCCATGGAACAATATGTTATAGGTAGAAAAAAAATTTACGCTTCCAAATTAAGTTTTAAATGTAAATCATCAGCTAAAATTGAGAATCGAATTAGAACCGTTGAGAGTCCAATCGATTTAATTAATACTGAACCAAAGCAATTGGTTCAATCCAATCCCGATTCAAGTGATTCTGAATAAAAATGTTCAACTTTAAATGATAGAGACCTGAATTGATATGTTAAAACGAATTATTATTAATTCACAAAGTTTTCGCATTTATATGTACATTACGGGAAATTGGAGATCTTTTACCCATTTAAAAGAGTTGAAGCCATATTGATCAAATTGATATACAGTGTTGTCAAAGCTCGCAAAATTTAATGGCAGGACTAGTGAACATGTAACTTGTCCAGCGGAGACATAGTCATGCAAAAGTTGGGAATTCGTGGTGGTTAGGAACTTTTTATTCGTCAAGTTGAAATAAAGGGAAAGTTCAAGATTTTAGAACTTCCGGATATGTACCCTTTCCCTCGCGCATGTATTAGTTGAGATTGCTCAACTAAACCTAGCTGCTTGGTGTTCTGTTCTCTGTTCCTTGTGGGACACAATCCACTAATTCTTGTACCCTTGTAGGAAATCAACAGAACGTGAATCGAGGGTGAGGGCTTCGACTATATATTTTGGTTGTTCTTCAACTCTGCGAAACCAAAACCATTTCACTGTCTAGCATCTCTCACATCGCAGAAGACCCTATGAGATTTTACGAGTAATTGAGCACAAAACAGAAATAAAATGAAATATTCCATAAATCAAGCACAAAAGATCAAGAGGAGGAGATTGTAAAGACTAAAGCAAAGCAGCGACAAAATGAAATATTCAACGGAGGAAGGGTCTTCTATGTCTAGCAGTCCATAAGATTAAAAAGGCGGGATTATCCAAGTCTAAAAACCTCCTATGTAGCTAAGGACCATTTTAAATATACTTGTGTCTGAGAAAAACTTCCCCTGTTGTGGCTTTCGAGTCTCCAAGTCATAAACTAAACGCTCCTGAAATCTTGAGTAGTGCACTAAAAATTGTTGAAGTACAACAGAAAGGAGATCACGGGCATACTTTTGACTTGGCTTATTCTTTTGGATCAGTTTCAGCACTCTTAGCTTCATGAAATTCAACTTCCGAAGCAGAAGATGCTGAAGTTAGATGTTCAGGTACGGGAAGGGGAATCTCCTTCATATTTTCCTGCAAAGCCTTGAATAAAGCATATCCCATTTAGGATTTATATATAAATATCTCGTGTACATAAACTATTGAGACGTTTATATAAGACGAGGCAACATCCTACCTGCAAAAGTTCAGTCATCCTTCCAGTTCCATAATTGTACAGAGGTGTCGAGACAGATGCAGGTTGTGAGGGCACAGTTGAGAAGGATCCATTGACACCATAATCTTCAGGTGAAGGTTCCCATGCATCCTCACCATTTTTTTTGTGAACCTCTGATGATCTTGAAGAGTCTGCCATTTGTAGCTCCGTAGATTCCATGCCTTTTTCTCCTTTTTCAACCTCAGGCGTGCCTTCTTCTGATGAAGCATTGTCATTCTGCACACTATCTTGTGCACCTTGGTGCCCAAATTGGGGTTGTATGGCAATTGGAATCCGGCTAGCAGGTATAGATTGAACAGGTGGTAACATAGCTAATGGTTCGACTGTCTCCACATCTTTGTCTTCCAAAAACAACATAGAAGCAGCTTGGGATGCACCAGAAGACATTTGGCTGGAAGTTGGCAGCCCACCCGATGGATTGACAGGTTGCAATACAACAGGAACCACAGTGCCCCTCACGCCCACTGGAGGAACAGAAGAAACAACCTTTGGAGATGCGTATTTGCGTTTTGCGCCTACTGTACCAGCTGTTTGAATTGCAAGTTTCTGGGCACGCGACCAAGTTTGGTTTGGAGCTGAGAAGTGTATATCATTTCTTCTGATCATTTGAACGTGTGGGGCTATGTCATTCTCAGCTGTAACGGGAACATAATGTCCTGGCTTGAAAACAACACCTCTCAAAGTTGTATTGGAGTTGCCAATTCTAACAGAGAGCATATACCCAGCATCAAAGGTGGCCTCAACAACACCAGTCACTGCCTGGCCCACCATATTGTCATTTCCATCTACTCTATCCACTTTATGGGGACGGTGGTTTCCTTGCGCTCCTACAAAACCAGGAGGTCCACGTGCAGTTTTAACACGTTTTAGGTTTGGATCTTTCCGAGGTCGGCCACGTCCCCGCTTCGCTGCTGGGACTGAAGGAGTACTAGAGTCGTCCCCTTGGAAAACTTGATTCATTTTCAAAAATTACTGCTATGTGACAACGCCTGTTTAGATTTTTTGCTCTGCAAACAAATAAATCAACAAATAAAGGATTTTACCTCATCTTCACCTTCCTGGAGGATGATGGTTCTAGGTAGCTCTAACAGTAAAATTCATGAATTCACCTATTTTCATTTATTCAGATAAAACAAACAAATTTAACTCCAAAAGCAAAGGAAGCATCTAAGTTCATATTTAAAGATTCAACATTAGCTAATGCATCCCGAGGATGAGACTACAGATTTTAGTTATGAAACATATATACAACAAACATTTAAAGATCTAGACCATAACAAATAAAATGGCAGACGTATATGCTAGGGATATATATGTAGAACAGAAGGTTATCAAAGTGATGATGCCTTCGTCATAACTCAACACATCCATATAGAGCATATAAATATAAAAATAGGAAAAATGACCATTCACTCAATCTTTATCTGCCGAGCTGTTGTACGTTTTTAATATCATTTATTACAACAATGATCTGGTTGAGATTTAAACAATCTCAAACAGATAACGAAAATGTTAGAACGCATCACAGATTACTCGTCACCCACAGAATTACATGATTTACGGAAAAGATAATAACGCTATGGTAAACATTGATGACTCATTGTCTACGGCAATAAATGCGGCTAAGATTTCCCTTACCAGACAGGAAGAGCATTAAATAGGAGCTATTTTCGTTTGGCCTATATTCTTTTACAAATAATAATGCAACTTCAAAACGATATATAATAGAAAAGTGATGCAAGAGCTGATTGGTATATATTAAACAAATTTCTCATGTTCTTGTTCTTTAAACAATAACAATTCCTTATCTTAGACAAGTAGAACGAGCCTCAAATACTGAAGTCAACGATTCTAAAAACGACTAAATTTCATTCAACATGCAACTAAAAATGCATAAATTTCAATTGTTATCATAGCCGAACAACAAAGCAAGGAGCAAATTCTAACAATGAGCAACGACTCAATTGCATACAAGAATGGTGGAGTCCAAGATTCTGAACAACAAAGTTGTTAAGGAGAATTCACACGAGATGTATGAAATATCAAGACTATGGGATGCGAAGTTGAATTCATCACAAGGTGGCCACAATATCAAACATAATGAATCATCAGGATACAAAGATTTTTTGACCCAAGCAACAAATTTGTCCAATGAAAGCAAGCTATTATGTTCGCTAAAGATTCTATCGTTGGAACTTGTACGCCAAAAGAATAGGGATGTAAATAGGATAGGTTCAGGATAAGACGGTCATTTCGTGCCCCTGCAGGGATTTTTCTCCTCGAACCCCACTTAAGTCGGGGCGGGGCACTTATTTGGCCCATTTACTGCCCCTTTAACATTTTTTTTTATTTTGTATCTTTGAAATTGTATTTTTAAATAATACTAAACGGGGAGGCCGATACCGTGTCCCCGCCCTTGATTTCGGGCAAGGTTTCTTGCCCTCCAGGATGAAGAATTCCTGTCCCGTTCAGGTCAGGGCCCATGGATCTCCGATCAACTGGGTTTCTAGCCATCGCTACTGAAGAAGCATAATCCCGTAGGCCTGCATTTGTTTTTTAGAGTGCAATAGCTCATTTGGATGGTGGTACCAAAGAAAATAGAAATAATCTTAAATGATAAGAGCTACCAATGTTTGACTTTTCAGAGAACTTCTACAGTACATTGTAACGATTAAGATTCGCGCCAAGTTTCGATCTCACTAAGGGATGAACGACCTTATTGCAATAGGAAAAATGATCCATATCATTCATTGGTTAGATAAGTGGTGGTGACCGCCGCAAATTAAACGGGGTTGAGAAATTGATAAAGAAAATGATGTCCTTGAAATTGAATTATCTATTGACTTCGAGAATAACGCAATTAGGAAAGGGCAAAACCCGACCGAACCCACCCAAACCGTCCAAACTGAACCAACCCGACCGGGTTGGGTCGATTTTTTTGGTTGTGTATTAGGGTCGGGTCGGGTTATTGGTTAACTCGTGAAAACATAATAAATCTGTTCAACCCAACCAGACTATATTTATGAACTTTACAAGTGTTATAATGCTGTTTGGACGAAATTGAGTTACTCTATTTCTTCACACAACTTCCAAGAACTAAAATATTGAGAAAAATCTAGATTAAAATATCAGTTCTTATTGGAAAAATTTTGTGCAATAGTTAAAAATTTTGAGGAAACCATACACAAATTATATACTACTAATTAATTAGGTTCTACATACGCAAACACAATACACAAGAAGTCTTGAATATGGCACATGACATGAAAAGTCTTAGAATAATATTATAAGACTTGAATAGAATGCATTATACGAAAAATAGTATAAACAAATACACATTCAAAACAAAAAAAATTTAATTGCCAAAAATATTTCTTAGTTTCATATAATTTAATATCAATTGGTCCATGTAACATTTCTGGGCATAAAGTGCCAAAATAATTGAGATTTTTTGGTCATTGCAAATATAGAGACCTAATATTATATAAGTCACAAGTCAATTATAAATCCGTCCAACCCGACCCGCCTACTTTAATCTTTGTTGACAAGTTGTCCCAAACCGACCAACCCAACCCAACCCGATCGATATTTGATTGGATTGGGTTGGGTTTCAACTTTTACACGGGTTGAGTTGAGTTAAATTATGATCAAACCGATTATATTGAGTTGAGTTTGGGTTGATGCAAAAACCGACCCGACCCACCCAACCCATGCCCACCCCTAAACGTAATGATGGAAATAGATGACCCTAAAGATCATATGACACAAAGGTTCAATGTCATTCACACCAGGAATAAAAAAGGGAGAAAAAATAAGTGCAAAACTATTCTTAAAATTATATTTGAGAACAATGGGCGTCTCTAAGGGGGCAGAAGGATAGGGTTCTATATTAGAATTTTATTCTTTTATTTTCAAATAGTAATTATACGTTTTCATTTTTTTTTTCGACTTAGTCAAAATAGCACTGGTAAGTTGCATGAGTAGTGAATAGTACGGAGCATAAATGCTTCTTGATTTTGTATTTGAAAGGTTGTTGGTTCCTCAAATTACTGACATCATTTCATGAGGTCTAGATTGTTGTTCTCTTCTATTTTGTTTTATTAGTCATTACGAAACTAGAGTACATAATAGTACACAAGATTACAAAGAGACGGTGCCTTCATGAGAAACCATCCATATAGATCGTATGAATAAATAGTGGAACTATCACCTTTTAGTTAAAGCATGTATGGAAATTGTTTATAATTGTTTTAAATTGTAAATAGATATAAATGGTTGATAAGTGGGTAGTACTTGTGAGTCCCACGAAATGTGTGGATAAAAAATAGTTTGACCAAAAGTGAATATAATTTAAAGACTTGTCAAACAAGGGATTAACCAATATGCCAGTTACATTATAACTTGTATTACCTGCCATATTCTACCGCTACACTTTTTAATATAATTTACTCCAGCAATAATCTGTTTCAGATTTCATGCAGTCTCAACCAGATATTAAACATGATAGGAGAAGTGCCAGCATACCACAAATTACATGGTCTGTGACCAAGATGATAAACTCCATGGTAAACTTTGATGAGTAACGTGGCTGTGACATTATCGTTTCAATGAAGAAGCACGCGACTGGCAAAGTATCAATGCCAGCTCATAAGGAAAGAATAACAAAACAGGTGAAAAATTTGGGTTCAAGAAATTGAAAATTAGGTAGGAGAGTAGTGCTACAACCTAGAGAAGCAAAATTTGGTAAATGCTGAAACTCTCTTGTCAAGGGTATGGGGCATACTGCCAATAGTGTGTCCCACCCTTCAGTGCGACTGCTGAGACATACCGAAATTCAGCTTATATAGAAGCTTCCTTAAGAAACTTGGCATGTGCAGCCCACGGCTAACTTTAGTTCATGGGAAATTACAAATTGTAACAGTATTGCAGCTTTTTCACCTAATGTACCCATTATCACATAATGATAAAGGTGGCTAAGACTTCCAATTTGAAATAACACGAGCATTAAATAGGAGCTATTTTAATTTATCTTCTATTCTTTTACAAGTAAGAATGCAGGTTCAAACTGGCATCAAATGAAAAGGTGGTGCAAGAAACTGACTGAATCGTACATATAAAACAAAAAAACTTGTGTTCTTCATTCTTTATACGATTAGCAATCCCTATCTTTCTTCTTCTTAGACAAGTAGGCTGAGGCTAAAATACTTCATATCGTAGCACATCAACAGTTCTAAAAACACCTAAATTTCAATCAACAAGCAACAAAAATCTTAAGAACGCCCAAGTTTCAATAAACATGCACCAAATAATAAAAAGGCCTAATTTTCAATCGATATGCAACAAAATATACTAACTAAAAATGCCAAAAGTTCAATCATGATGCAACAAAAAATACTAAATAAATCTGCCTTAATTTCAATTAACATGCAACAAAAGAACTAAATAAAAACGCCTAAATTTTAAAAAATAAAATAAATAAAATAAAGGATTATGCACCAAAAACCACACC
>CAIGRL010073214.1:0-12846 GCA_903798325.1 Fraxinus xanthoxyloides | reverse complement strand
TTTTTTTTTTTATGTAGGAATCCGCAACTGCTACCCTCCAGTGGAGCTCCTACCACTGTGAGTGCGCACTAGGTAAAACTTGCTCCATGTGCAGTAATCTGCAAACTACACAGGGGAGGTAAACTGCACTAAGCAAGCCCGTTCGACGGACTCAACCGAGGAAGTGTTAGCAGTGGATTCGAATTCGTGACATTCGATCTTCGCGTTCACCTGCTCCACCAACTCGGTCATTCCGAAGGACAATTACACTTCGCATCTATATGTGATGGATTGGTGGTCGATATTACTCAATATTCAAACGATTTTCAACATCCCTAAAATCGCCACATTGTTTATAAACGCAATTTATCATTAATCTCCTTTTGTCAAAAGTCATTATCTCAAGCAATTCGTTATAAAGTCAAAGTCAAAATTTATTCAATACCTTGTTTGAGCTGATTTTATCAAAATTTATTTTTTTCAAAACTTATTTTTAATCACATTCTCCTTTAAAATAATTTCACGTAAATCAATACTTTATCTTATTTTTTATTTTCATATTCTTCAAAAACCGTTATTAAAAAATATATTTTTTCACCTACAATGAGACTCAAACAAAGGCTAAATTTTGCAAATCAACAAACATACTTTTGAAATTTATGGAAGTCTTTAACACGTCGCATAAAAAACATGAAAAACGTGTTACATTTCACATTCAGTCAAAGTTGTGTTCAAGTTCCCAACTTTTTTGGTCGATTTTTTCTTCAATGTTTAATAAATTAGCAAACTCGGACCTTACATGTGCGTCCGTCAGAAAAAATACTCACTTCGTCCCTTGAAATATGATTGTTTCCATTTTGATACAGATTAAGAAGTATAATTAATATAGTTAAAAATATAAAATTTACTTACATTTTTCCTAATATATCGTTATCAAATAATGATTTAAAATATGAATAGTTCATATTTAACAAAACATATTAAATAGGGACATATTAAAAAAAACTAAGAAATCATTATGCTCCCAACAAGGAAAGTGAGATGTAATTTGATACAAATAAAAAGAGAAAACAAGTTTATCTTTATGAAATGTAGGAGTATTAAATTAGTATAAAATGACAATCTTACCTCCTAAATTAAATAAATAAACACAAAATTAAGCAACCAAAAAAGGAAAAACAAAAATAATAAGAAATAGGCAAAAGAGCAAAAAATGTTTCTCTCATTTTATTAATTATTATAAATTGTTTTTGAGTGAGAAAATGAAGAGACAATTTTGCCCTTGTATAAAGTGGCCAAATTCAATTCATGCACCCCCAGCAGCAATTTGACCTTTTCATTTCCTATGGATATTTAGATATTAAACAATTTGAATTGACAAAGAGGTCCCATTACACAGATAAATGAGAAATGACAATCTCCTACCGAGTTAACCCAGTTACAGAGTTCGCTGTTTGATCATAGCCCCCGAGTTGTTTGAGTTCACTGTTTCTTTTATACTGACGCATTACTGTCAGTGCCAGTCTACGTGTAAATGCAATCCAACTGTAATGGACCATCCAGCTAGTCCCCACGCCCCCACCCCGCCAGGCTTCCCTCTTCTATGACACACAAAGTTGTATTACTCACTAGTGAAGCGTGAAGACTGAAGATAACAAAAATAAAAAATAAAAAATACACTCTTTGTCAAGTGATGACTAAAGGGTCAAGCTGCTTGCAAGCTTGGCAAGCCCTAGTTCGATCTATGGATGTTCAAGCTAGTTTTGATATGAGAAATGAGCCGAACCAACACCGTATTATTTTCACTGAGTAGACTTTTTTTATGTTCGAGAGTTTAATGTGTTTAATTGGATATTTTTCAATTTGTTTCATTAATTCCTTTTAAAAAATAAAAAGTAAAAATGAGTGGGACAATGGGCTTATGGGTGGCTCGGTCCATGAGCCAAAGGGTTCAAACAAGCCTGCTTCGTGGGCACTAGGCAAACTCGTGTGTTCAAGGGCCGAGCAAAGCATTACCATCTCTACCCACTCATTGGAATATTCCATTGACGAAGAAACAAATAAAAAGTGCAGAAGTTTAGATAATCGACTCCTCTATTATTCTACATACTACTTTTCACAAACATCACGTTATGGGGGTTTTTTCTCAATCAATAGATGTTAAAATATTAAGTAATTTAAGACAGATTCTAAATACCAAATGCGATCTCAAATATTACATGGTTAAAATCGATCATTCATCAGATTACTAGTTAAGCCCCTTAACTAATCACTCCGTGATATAAAAAAAAAGGTAGGAGTGTAAAAGATTTATCCAGAAGTCGACGTCTTCAAAAAATACAAAATAGCTCACTACTAATACAAATTCACAACGATTTACTCTAGATATAAGAATTATCTTTACTTGTAAAGGAGAAGAGTGAAGAGTACAAGTTCCTCTTATCTCATGCCTATACACTTCAAAAACGGCCGTCCCTTGAAATCCTCTAGGATTGGAAGAATAATAAACAGTAATATTATACTTGCACAATATGACAATGTATTATTGATATGCCATGTTTGTGGTTATTATTGCATTTTTATTACTTAACTGTCCACGAACGATACAGACAATATTCTATCGCACAATTTCCCACCAGCTTTCTCCCAACCCCGTATCATTTGTCTAGGAATTCTCTTTGCAGATTTTCGTGTTGCTTCTTAGATATTCGTGTAGCTCAAACGTTCTGTATACCTGTAGTTAACAAAGAATACAGCTTTGATTTTTCATTTTAATAGGCCTTTTATAAGTGTTTGTCCAAAAGGACGCACTCTAATTTTCTTCAGGTTTATGCAACTAATGGTGTTCTAATGTTTCTGAGGCGGCCAGTGATGGATATTGAAGGCTGGAGCCCTGATAATCCCATCAAGGTGAGACCTTTGGCCCAAAAATCACAGATTTTCTTTTGTTTTGTTTAAGTTTTGCTGAAATATTAGTGGGTTTTTGCTTAATTTTTGGTGCAGAAAGAATCATGGAGGACAGTATTGACATTAGCATACCAGAGTTTGGGTATAGTGTATGGGGATTTAAGCACTTCACCTTTGTATGTTTACAGGAGTACTTTTGCAGAGGACATTCAACATTCTGAGTCTAATGAGGAGATTTATGGGGTTTTATCTTTTGTATTTTGGACACTAACTCTTATTCCACTGCTGAAGTATGTGTTTATAGTGCTTAGAGCTGATGATAATGGTGAAGGTGGAACTTTTGCTTTGTATTCTCTGCTGTGCCGCCATGCCCGGGTGAGTACTTTGCCCAATGGGCAGGTAGCAGATGAGGACTTGTATGAGTATAAAAGAGATGGGATTTCGTCGGCTAATCAAAGTCTTGGATTGGGATTGAGCTTGAGATCGACATTGGAGAAGCACAGATTGTTGCAAAAAATGTTGCTTGCTTTGGCCTTAATTGGCACTTGTATGGTAATTGGGGATGGAGTTCTTACACCTGCGATTTCTGGTATGGAATTAAAATTTGCTTATTTTTGTCTTAATTGCAATATTTTGATATAAGAAATTCTAATTGATTAGTGTTTATTTTGGTGATTATGCAGTATTTTCCGCAGTTTCGGGGTTAGAGCTGGTATTGTCAAAGCACCATCACCAATGCAAGTTTCTCATCTTCTTCAGATTTACTCTAATTTCGCTTTGGTAATTAGTGTTTTATGGCATATTCGTTAGATTGGATTGAATATGTCTATTGTAGTGTCCAATCCCATTCAATATCGTGTATGAAACTTGCACTTAAGTATTGACAGCTCAAGAAATTCGGCTATTGGCTAGATCCCTTGTTTGAGTAGGCTGTCAATATAGCATTGTTCAGTTAAGACACTTTCTTTTCTAAATGCATAGCATATTCTTGAAGAGCCCTTTCAATGTAAGCTCCAATTTCGTCTCAAGTGATTGTCTTAAGTTTTTCGATTTGGTTCTCATTAGGAATTCTGCCATATGCGTGATTGAGATGTGATCAAAGATAAGCCGAAAATTGATTAAAGATTATAATTTGACCAAAAGGAAAGGACTGAAAAGATATTGTTGTTTTTCTTCATCTGATATCTAGACAAAGAAAGTACACCAAATTACAATAATATGCATTATTTGGCCTTTTGTCATAGGACTTATTTTTTTTCCCTTTTTTATACGTCTAATCAATATCGATTGTACAAATAAAGTATATAATCTTTCTAATTTCTATATTATGGTAGACCAATCATCTCAAGTGGAGATGCAACTTGAGGCTAAAAGAAAGAGTTCAAGTTTATATTTTAAAAGATTTTGTCCTTGTGTAATGTGAATCATCATAAATTATGCAAAAAGGAAATAAAGTTGGACAGACCTACCTACAATCAACAATACTAGTGTAATTAGAAAACTTATCTTATTGAATTACGAGTGACAACAGTGACCTATAGGTATTTACAGACTCGTGAACCGGTGACAAGTTATTGAAAACAAATGCAAATTACTAAATCAGGAATACATTATACCAAGGTTTGAATATAGTTCACCATAAAAATTTGGTACAAGTTCAATAGTTGCTTTGGTCTATTCAACTCCTTAGTTTCTGAAGATGCCATGCATATCCATTTCTTAAATCTTGCTTAGTCCTTCATTTCAACCAGGTCACCATCTAAAGTTGGACCCCGAACACATCTGAAGTTGTTACACTCCTAATTGGATTGCATAACTATATTTTTTGTCAAGCTTTTGCTAATTTAGCTTTGATATTCTGTGCCATGACCCTTAGTACCTGCATATCGACTATCCTGAAAATTTTATGAATACCGAATCCTTATCTACTTTGTGTGTAATTTGAACAATACTTTCTTCCTATTTTCCAGTTCCACCTTTTCATTTCCCTGAAGTTTACTGTCATGAGATGAATAATAATCGAGCAACTTACCTTTTACTCGCAGATATAGAAGTCCCAGTTGCTTGTATTATACTGTTCTTATTCTATCTGCAACATTATGGGACCCACCGAATAGGATTTCTTTTTGCACCAGTTGTTATAGCATGGCTTTTTTGCATCAGTGCCATTGGAGTGTACAATATTTTTCATTGGAATCCCCATGTTTACCAAGCGCTGTCTCCTTATTATATGTACAAATTCTTGAAGAAGACACGGAGAGGAGGTTGGATGTCCTTGGGTGGGATTTTGTTATGTATAACTGGTAAGTAGGCTCTCTTTCTTCATCGGGGGTAGGCTGTTGTATTTGATATTCAATTAACTTGACGTGTATACACATTTCAGGTTCCGAGGCCATGTTTGCTGATCTTGGACACTTTTCACAGATGTCTATCAAGGTAAATATTTAGAGTTTGTTCGGGGGAGATTTTTACAAGTGACAAATGATTTTTTTTTTTAATTTTTTGAGAAAATGTGTTTAAATGTAAGGAAAAGTTATTGGGTCCCATAGAACGTGTGATTGAAAATGATTTTTAAAAAAATCTCTCCCAAACATACCTTTAGTAACTTACCGAGTAGCTTCTAGAATTTTCATTTCTAGTAAAATATTTTGGATCAACTAGGAAACTTGAGGCTGACAGATTTAATACTCTATTCCTCATCAACTGGCTAAAATACAAGGCAATATCTTTATTTCTGCTCCTAATTGTCTACTGATGTTATAATGAATTTGTTGACAGTATTGGGATTAATTAAAATAGAGTTATACATATATTTTTGACAAATTTCTACTTCTGTCGTGTTCAAGATACACTTGTCGGTCAATGTATTGTTTGATTTTTGGACTGCAAGTCAAATGATTATGCATAATTTGATAGCATTCACTAACTTAGGAACTGAAAAACTGCTCGAATGCAGATAGCATTTACCTGCGTGGTTTATCCGTCCTTAATTCTTGCATACATGGGACAAGCTGCTTATCTTTCCAAACATCACATAATTGAAAGTGGTTATCATATTAGTTTCTATGAATCAGTACCAGGTATGTAGTTTCTCCGTTTGATTCTTATTTCATCTCTGCAAGGCATTATTCTGAATTAGAAAATTGAAGTCTGTCCCTTTCTAAATCGTGCCAGAAAAATTACGGTGGCCGGTTCTTGCAATTGCAATACTTGCCGCAGTGGTTGGGAGCCAAGCCATTATCACTGGAACGTTCTCCATTATCAAGCAATGCTCTGCTTTGGGTTACTTCCCAAGAGTTAGAATAATACACACATCGTCTAAAATTTGTGGCCAGATTTACATTCCCGAAATCAACTGGATTCTAATGTTGCTCTGCCTGGCTGTTACTATAGGTTTTAGAGACACAAAACATATTAGCAATGCATCAGGTAACATCTACAAATGGATTTTTATAGATATTCTGTTACACGAAGGCATTGCAGTTGTACTTCATGCTTGTGTTTCAACCTGATAAGAATCAGACACTGACTGATTCTAGATTAGTAACGTCTTAAGAAACGTTTTAAATTATTGGAATGTTTTATTAACTATAATTATATTTCGAGAAGAATCAACTAAATAATTTAGAACTGGATTCTCGTACTGCATTCTAATGATGTTTTTTCTTTCTGGATCAGGTCTCGCTGTAATAACTGTTATGCTGGTAACCACTTGCCTAATGTCTCTTGTCATTGTGCTATGTTGGCATAGAAGCATATTTCTAGCCTTGTGCTTTATATTATTCTTCGGTTCCATTGAAGCTCTGTACTTCTCTGCCTCTCTTATCAAGTTCCTCGATGGCGCTTGGGTCCCGGTTGCACTCTCATTTATCTTTCTAGTTATAATGTACATCTGGCATTATGGAACGTTGAGAAAGTACGAGTTTGATGTTCAGAACAAAGTTCCCATAAACTGGCTCCTGAGTTTGGGTCCGAACCTCGGGATCATGCGGGTTCGAGGCATTGGTCTCATACATACAGAACTTGTGACTGGGATTCCTGCTATTTTCTCTCATTTCCTCACCAATCTACCGGCTTTCCACCAGGTTCTAGTTTTCCTCTGTGTCAAGTATGTTCCGGTGCCTCATGTGAGACCTGAAGAAAGATTCCTCGTGGGAAGAATCGGGCCAAAAGATTACCGAGTTTATCGATGCATAGCACGTTATGGCTACCGTGATATCCAGATGGATGACGTGATGTTCGAAAATGATCTTGTTTGTAGCATAGCTGAATTCATCCGGTCAGAGGGCTCGGAATGTGATGGTGGGCTAGTAGATCTCGACAACGATGAAAGAATGACAGTAATTGGGACAACCTCAACATACTCAAAAGGAAAAAGAATGTGTGAGGATAACGATGATTTATTCGAAGAAGGAACAAGCACTACAAAGTTAACAGAAATTAGTTCACCGGAGGTGCCAAGGAAGAGAGTGAGATTCCTCATCCCCGAGAGTCCACAAATCAATGCGAGCACACGAATAGAGTTGCAGGAATTGATGGAAGCGAGAGAGGCTGGAATGACATTTATACTCGGCCACTGTTACGTGAAGGCAAAGATGGGTTCGAATTTGATTAAGAGAATAGTGATTAATACATGTTATGATTTCTTGAGAAGGAACTCAAGAGGACCAGCATATGCACTATGTTTCCTTCGTGCATCAACGTTAGAGGTGGGAATGATGTACCATGTATGATTGTCTTGTCTGTATAGCAAGATACAATACATGCATGATGTGCCCATAAACTTCGTAAATAAGGATAGACGAAGAAATCTTTGGTAGGAATGTGTAAATTCTGAAATACCAGCTGGTGGGTTGTACTTTTTCACTTTGATCAAGAAAATTCTGTTGTTTAGAATGTTTTGTCCTATGCTTCTTCTCCAGTATTATGTCCTTGTGAGGTTAAAATTCCGTGCCCCATATAGGTAAAAAAAAAAAAAATATGATTGGAACATAATGAATAGCTTTCAATTTCAAAAAATTATTATAGAGTTCAGTGATGATTCTAAAATAAATTAAAGTTGGATGATCAAATTGAAAGAAGTTCACGAGTGGGGTTTTCACTGCCTTAAGTTCGGTCTCACTTTAACCTGATGACATAGAATTTAGAGTCTGTTTGATTCCTTTTAATGGGAAAAAAATGAGTTTTGAGTTGTACTTTAGGAGTGTCTGGTTAAAAAATATGGAAATTTTTTTGATAGAACGTGTAGTATATTTTATTGTGTAAATATATGATTAAAAATAATCCTATAACAAATCATAAAATTAATTAATCGGAATCAAACAGGTCCAATACCTTGCTTCATAGAAACTTCATCCAGATTCCAAATGCGGTTAATCTTTTTATTTACATTTTTCATGCCAGTCCCTAAAATTATTTCAATTCTACATTTTGGTCTTTACCATTTCAGAATTGTGCAAATCTGCCTCTGAAGTTAAGGGAACTTTTGAAGCTAAGCCTTACACGCTCTCAATAGCTTTTAAATGATGCTTCCGTCTGTTATGACAAAAACAGAAGTTCTGTTCCATCTTTTCTTCTTTAACTTTACTTTGATACCTTGAACAGTGCTCCCTTCTGTATAGACCCACCCCACGCACTTTTCACTTCTTTCCATAATTCCCATGGCCTCTCTCTGTGCTTGTCCCCTCATGATCTCACACATTTATTCCATTGGAAAGTATAATGCAGATTATCATATAAAACCTATAAAGCCAGAGGTAGAATTGTATATTGGGACTTTCATCTCGCTCGCTCCCTCCCTCTATATCCTAAAGTATAATGAAGTGCTTATATATATGATTTTCTTGAACTTCATTAATCATTTTCTGGGTATTTGAGAAAAAAAGGGGAAAATGGGTAAGAATTGGATCATTCTACTTGTTGTTACTGTTGTTTTACTTGGTGAGTTCTCATTAGCTTCTTCTGCCTCTCCAGCGGCAAGTAAGTACTAGATAGGCCTCTCATATGACTATATATTCTTGATTTCTCCATATGCATTTTTCTTAAATTTCTTGTCTTTTTATCAGAAATCGTTAGTGGGGTGGTTACAAATGTGGTCTCTACTGTTTTTAAGTGGCTGTGGTCAATGAAAACAACCAGCAAAACTGGCACAGGTATTTTATCAATTCAAATTTCAAGAACTCCCCAATTCAAGGAAATGGATTAATGAGTTTCTGGGTATTTCTATTTACAGCAATTCATAGCCGCTCAATGGTGAAATTTGAGGGTGGATACACTGTAGAGACTGTGTTTGATGGAACTAAGGTTGGAATTGAACCATACTCTTTGGGGGTGTCACCAGCTGGGGAAATTCTGGTTCTTGATTCTGAAAACAGTAACATTTACAGAATCCCAACACCTTTGTCCCGATGTGAGTTTACATTTTTGAGAGATTTATACAATTTTAGTTAGATTATGTTCTTGAATTGTTGCAAAATTTCAGTCGCATTTACTATGAAGTTGTGATCTTTGCTTAATATTTGATTTTTTAAGTGAATTCTTTTCTTGGCAGACACTCTTGATATCTGATACTCATGATGGTTACTTTCCAATTTTGGTCATATACTTGCTTTTGCTTAGAAGAAGCCTCTTTCTTTTGGGGTACAGTAACACTTTTGTACAGTATTGATTCTCTCCTTTTGGAGATGTGTTGGTTTTTAATTTTTTTATGACCAAAGTGGTGTGGGAATTCACTGCTTTATTCTTTTATAGATTAAGCCGAAGAGATCTGCATCATTAGCCGACCGTCATCCACGTGTCCTAATTTTGCGAATTCCTAGTATTGATTACGAGTTCTGACTCTGTTTTGAGTCTAAATGATATCCATTATTCCGATGCACACATTGAAATTTCGTACCTTTTCAATGTGTCCGTTCTTAAGTTTTTGGGTCTTTGTTGCATTGGATTTTCCTTTCAAATAACATTCAGTTTACTTTATTGGATTTTGACATTGCGAAATGAATTGCCGAGCTGCAGACAGTAGACCTAAGTTAGTTACAGGATCGGCCGAAGGGTACACTGGGCACGTGGATGGGAGGCCAAGAGAAGCAAGGATGAACCATCCAAAAGGACTCGCAATGGATGACAAAGGGAATATATATGTTGCAGACACTTTAAATATGGCTATTAGGAAAATTAGTGATTCTGGTAAATATTGTCATTTCATTATTTCATTGTCCTGTATCCACCTAAACCCTCATAGTTCGTGAAATCGCGACTGTTAGAATTCAATTTTTTGTTTTTGCAGGGGTCGTAACAATTGCAGGAGGAAAAGTGGGTCGAGGAGGAGGGCATGTAGATGGTCCAAGTGAAGATGCCAGGTTCTCAGATGATTTTGATGTCATCTACATTGGAAGTAGCTGTTCTCTTTTGGTTATAGACAGAGGAAATCAAGCAATTCGCGAGATCCTACTCCGTGAAGATGATTGTTCTTACCAGAATGATGATAATCTCCCATTAGGTAAGCATAAAAAATGTACTTATACGACCAAGAACCCATGATTGCCAAATGACAAACATAGTAAGATGTAGGTTCCATTATTGTTCAGGAATAGCAGTTCTTGTTGCAGCCGTGTTCTTTGGTTTTCTTCTGGCCTTGTTACAGCGTAAAATTGCAGCAATGTTTTCACGCAACAATGTAAGTAGAAAATTTCTTATGCGTACAATGTCTGGACAACGATGGTCTCATCGAGTTTTCTTATACACATTTACTGTTTTTATGAAGAATCCAAAAGCTTATGCAAAGGGTATGCCGCCAGCGCCATATCAGAGGCCTTCTTCAAAATCAGTCAGGCACCCGTTGATTCCTCAAGAAAACGAATATGAAAAACAAGACGAGGGCTTATTTGGTTCAATGGGGAGGCTCTTTCTCAATGCGGGTTCAACCATTGTTGAAGTTTTTGGAGGATTATTCTCAAGTTTCAGAAGGAAGCCTTTCGACTATCATATGCAGCCACACCATCGTCCTCCCAAACACGTGTCTTGGCCCGTGCAAGAAAGCTATATGATTCCGAACGAAGATGATCCCCCGCCACTGGAGACAAGAGACCCAACGCCTAGAAACTACCCGTATATGACCAAGGACCTTGAGAAAACCCGACAATTCAAGCAAAGTCAATCTTTTTACAGAGGATATATAGATGATTTTCAGGAGCAACACCACCATCACCACGAGCAGCAGCTATATCATCAGCATCATCAAAAACACCGCTCATCAAGCCCTCAAACACATTACGAGAAACAGAAGTGCGAAACAAATGAAATCGTGTTTGGAGCCATCCAGGAACAGGATGGACGACGTGAGGCCATGGTCATTAAAGCCGTCGACTTCAGTGATCCGATGTATAATAATCAGAATGTAAGATCTAGATACAACTACACGGACTACTCTTATGGTTATTAATGGTGCATACATTTACATCATCAAAAGCAGTGAGTAATTTACGAGACTTGGAAACTACAGAATGGAAGATAAATGTAATAGTAAATAATTAAAAAGAACTTGAGTGATTGTCTTCAATAATTTGAAATCTTGTGCTTCTAATTTGCCGACAAATGCAGCCATTGAGCCACAATATTTCATGGCTCAATGTCTGTCCCCTGACCTCAGTGCCTGTAGCCCTTTACAAGATCCGTAAAATCACATGACTGACCATATGAGCCGCCATGGAGGTCGATTTTGAAAAGAGTGATGAAATGCCATCCGATTAACATAATCTATCTTATCTATTTCCTTGGACCACGGAGGATATGAATAAATAATTTGGTCTCATTAGAGAACCACCAGATATTGACCTGGTATTTGAGCAGGTTCTGAAATTTGTGTCTGGCACGATACTCAAGGACATATATTTGTACCCAATTAAACCAAATACAAATTAATATTTTATATTGTGCCACGTGTCAAATTAACATTGGACAGTTTAAAAAAACAATTTTCTCGTCCACAACTTTAAAAAAAAAATAAAAAGGCAATGCCAAAATTAATGTAAAGGAAGCAGTGTACATCTAACATTATTGAATACAAATAGGTGGAACATTAGTTTACAATAAAGAAAAAGAAAGGTTCAAAATTCATAATCTTATAGGATATCCAAAAAATTTCCCAATCAAGAAGTTCATTCGAAACTAGAGCTAAATTCGCCTTTATTAATCTTAGTCATTGATAGAAGTATAGTTCGATTACAAGATTTTTGAAAAATCGATGTATTAATTGTCATTCTTTGTATGACCTAACAATTACATTGGTTAAAAACGACAAATGGAGACAAAATTATACTATTAAATTATTATCGAACCAAATTGACATAATATTGAAGTATAGTGACATAATTGATATAAATGAAATATAATGATTTAAAAATAAAATAAAATAGGTGAAAGTATAATGATCGCCAATGAAATTAATGACTAGTTTGGGCCAATCCGTCTTGGCCCATTTGGTTAAGGCTTGGTCCAACAAAATTCTTGAACATTCACGCAAGAGGGAAAGATGACAAATGCATCAAAATCTAAATGGTTCCAAAATATGAAAAAATTGAAGAATAAAAAATTGAAACTGGCACATATTAAAATCTCAGAAATATTAATACACTTCTCTGCATGGACCGTTTATTTCTTGCAAGCATAGTCCACTGTCCATCAAGCAATTGAACTTCATAAAAAAAATAATGCATATGTAATAATTAAATTTTTCTCTATAAAAATATCAAAAAAATACAAAAAAAAAAAAAAAATGTTACTTCATTTGGTTGCGATGAATTGTACGATATTATATAGGAGCAAAGAAGAAAGAAATTGAAAATCTTGTCCATTGTAATTCCAATTTTGCCTCGTATTACATGCCAAACATGGTTCGAAAGAATGCAAATTGTAAACTTTAAATTTAATTGTTTACCTGAATAAAAAATTAAAAAAATTTGA
>CAIGRL010073130.1:0-10411 GCA_903798325.1 Fraxinus xanthoxyloides | reverse complement strand
GATACCAATTTTTGGGGTAAAAAGCGGAAAATAATTAATACTTAAAAGTAAGGGTATAATAAACAATATTCTCATAAAAAGACAAAATTATGTCAAGTAATGTAATGAGTGATGTACAAATAGCTATTTCCTTAAGCAAATTGCCCTCGTTTTATTTCGTAACTGAAGCCCAATGAAAGAACATTAAGACTTCATGCTGATCCTTCAATGCCTTGTTCTAGTGTTGAAATCCCTGTTTTTATCTATACAAATTTTGGTACTCGGGTCATATTGAACTTGTGATTATTCATCTGCACCCTTTAGTAATGCTTCTCTCTCTCTCTCCCCTTCCTATCTTTGCTGTTATTCTGCATTTGCTTAGTTTCTCAATGGGATGATGAAAATAAACTGAATTTTTTTTTTATGGGTCTTAATCTGCTTATATACCGAAACTTTATGACATCTGGTGCTCTGGGAAAAGTACAAATGGAACGTAGCTTTAGTCTTGGGTTTTTGTTAGTGAAGAATCGCGGGATGAAAAATTTTCCGAGATTATGAACAAATGGGATGTAGCTGTTGTATTTGCCTCAGAATTGGAACATCCGACCCCATTCCATTTCTGTGCCAGTTTGCCTTTCTTTATTTGTGTTAGGAAGTGATGCTATATTATGCAAAAGTTTGAATCAAACCATGGAATTCGAATATATATTTTCCAAGTGAGATATAATGGCAGAAATTGACCATTGACGTGACATTAAAAACAGGGAAATTCTTTAAATCTGCAGTTTTTTTGTTTTTGGGCATGTAAAACTAGTCACAAGTATTCCTTTAGTTTTTAGTTGTAGATACAGTTGGTGTGGACCTACTGTCAGGATAAGCCAAAAAGCTGAAAATAAGCACACTTGGACATGCTTGGAGAGTTGTTTTGGCTGGTTGTTGAGTGTTGAGGCTTTTGACAGAAGAAATTTCTTGTCCACTGCCATCTGTTATGGGGAAAGAGTGTCAAAAAAGGAAGAAACTAGTCGTCAAGGAACTTGTTGATGGAGGAAGTGCACCGTGACTCGTGATATTTCAGTTATTTGGTTGTTCTAAACTATAGTTGCATATTTTTCTCAGTATTGGATGAAAAATTGTCGCGTTCACTCTCGAGGCAGTTATTTTTGTGTGATGTCATTAAGGATAGTCCCTGTTTGACAATCATTATTTCGAAACTCTCTAATTTTCATATTCATTTTTAACTACAAAGTTACACAATAAAATATTTTGCACGTAAACGCAAATTTTTTTACTACTTTTTAATTACACATTCTCCAAAAATTCACTATTCAAAATTCTGTTTTCTCAAAATAATGGCCATCAAACAGGGGCACCCACAAATTTTTTTTCCCCGATGAGGCACAAGGTTTAAATGCAGAGAGAGTACAGAGAGAGTATATGTTTAAATGCCCTGAACAAAGATATGAGCAAAGGCTTCTTATTTCCAAGAAGCTTAATCAAGCTACAGTTAATTGGAGCAACAGATGGGAGTCCAATACAGTGGGAGAGGCACCTAGCAAGGCTTTATCAGAATCAATTTAACTTTTGAGAATTATCAAGAAATACTTCTCAAAACATGATGACATGACGTCAAGCTCGGGTCTCTCTTTTGCAGTGGTCCGAAGTATCCGCAAAAAGAAAGGCGAAGGCTCGAACAAATTGCAAGTGCATGAACATTCAGTTGGATAGCCGTTCTGAAGCTTCGAGGTATAAGGAACCCGAAATTGGGAAGCGTCTTTTGCTGGCATCAGATAATCTCATGCTTTTTCTCCAAGTAAGCAAATGCCTTACTCGCTCATGATACAAAACCTACGGTTCACCGGATCTACGGTTAGTAGTGTTAGGTTTTGTGACAAAAATTCAATGTGATTTAGAAGTTTGTTGCATGAATGAAGTCCAAGATACTTGGGTTTGAAGAGTCCTAAGTTGTGGAGATCAAATTTCATTATGGAGTGAAAATTTGACTTGGAAAAGGACTTGTAGATGAAATAAAATACTCTGGAATGGAAAAGAAAATAATAATAATAATAATAATAATAATAATAATAATAATAATAATAATAATTTCAACACGTTCGGCGCTGCGACGTCGGACGGTAGTGAATTTTTCACGTTTTTTTCGTTTTTATTTGGATTTTGGGACTTCTTCTCCATCCTGGACTTTACCTCATCCACAACTTAAAGATTTGACTTCTATAAATACTCCATAAGGTATAGACACTTCATAAAAAAGTGAAAATTCAAGATTCAAGATAGATTATAACAATTAGATCATTGTTGTATATATTAAAAATAAGAGAGAATTGTTTAGATTAGATTGAGAGGATTAAAATCTTGTAAGACAATTATTTGATTCTTGGTATAATAAATTTTCTTCTTCTACAATTTTCTTGATTGTCGTCTGATCCATTAAATTTCATATTAACCATATTTTTCATCTTTAATTATTTCGCCGGTTTCTCAACAAGTGATATCAAAATGTTCTTAAGATCGTGTGGTTCATAACAAGTGGTATTAGAGCCAAAGGTTTTTTGACGGTTTCTTAGGAGGTCCAAATTGATTATTAAAGCGAGGTTAGAACAATGTCGATTGTTTAGGGATGACAACTTTGAAATTTGAAATTTCACTTTTGGATCGCAATAGTAGATTTTCATTGTGGCAAATCAAGATGCAAGCGGTTCTTGCTCAATTAGATCTTGACGATACTTTATCGGGAAATGATAGAATGCCTGCAACAATGGCTGCGGAGGATAAACAATGGAAGTATCGGAAAGCCCTATCTTAAATATATATTCACCTTTCTAATGAAATTATTCAGGACGTGGTAAAGGAGAAAGTGTAGCTACATTATAGTTGAAGTTAGAGTATTTTTGTATGACAAAGAGCTTACAAGTAAGTTACACTTGAAGCAGCGCTTGTATTCTCATTACTTGACGGTAGGTGGATCTTTGGAAGGTTATCTGTCAGTGTTCAAGAAAATCGTCGTTGATTTGAAAACTATGGAAGTTAAGTATGATGAAGAGGATTTAGGGCTGAAATTGTTATGCTCGTTGCTGCCTTCATATATGATTTTTAGAGATACCATTCTCTATAGTCGGGATACTTTTATAATTGACGAGGTATATGATGCACTTTATTCTAATGAGAAGATGAAACATCTGGTCTTCGGTTCTGAGGCTCATGGAGAGGGTTTTGTCATTCGTGAGAGAAAGACAGGTAGTCATGGAAGGGGCAGAGTCAATAATAGTAATAGCGGGATAGTCTTTTGGTATTGTAACAACGAAGGGCAGATGAAGAGGGATTGCTATGAGTGGCGGAAGATGTTTGCTACTACAGATCATGATAAACAATTAGAAAATTCCGGTAATGTTAATCTTGCAAAAGAAAATGGTGATGGGGATTTGTTGGCGATTACTGAAGGTGACTCTAAACTTGATGAGTATTATATTCTTAATTCAGCTTGTACTTTTCATATGTTTTCAAAATGGGATTGGTTTTCTTCATTTGAAACAATTACAAGGAGTTCTGTGATGACGTAAAGCAATTAGCCTTGTGGAATAACTAGGATTGGTAACGTCAAAATCAAGATGCCGAATGGGACAGTTAAAACACTTGACCAGTTTCGACATGTTCCAAGTATAAACAAAATTCTATTCTCTTTGAGTACTCTTGATTCAAAATGATATATTTATATCGGTGGAGGTGGAGTTCTGAAAGTTAGCAAGGGTGCCGGGGTTGTGTTAAGGGGACGGAGAAAATCCCGATTATATGTGTTGGAAGGTTCGACGATCGCGGAGGAAGTAGCTGTAGCTTATGATTTAGTAAGCGTTTACTCGGTTAGAGCTGGTTGTGATCGGGGTTGTTAGTGGTGATTTGAATAATAATATTGAGAAACTTTCTAGTAGGTTATGTGGAGCTGATTGTGATCTTGTTGATCATGTTGCTTATGGTGATTTGAGCATGTTTGATAACTTAGATGGAGTTGGGGTTACTTATGGTGGTTTAAGCAGGTTTATTAACTCGGTTGAAGTTGGAAGTGAATGAGATGATTCAAGCAAGAATGATGCGCAATGTAGTTTTGCTGGTAGACAGGGCTTGAATGTAGTTCACAATTACTGAGTATGCTTGAAAGGGGCATGACATGCCCTGGAGGGGCATGGAGTGTCCGGTTGAGACATAGTGGAAGAGTTGGAGAATGCTTGAAGAGTGCACATTTAATTCTTTGTTATGAAATTTGTGTCAAGGTGGAGTTTGTTAGGTTTTGTGACAAAAATTCTATGTGATTTAGAAATTTGTTGTATGAATGAAGTTTAAGGTGCTTGGGTTTGTAGAATCCTAAGTTGTGGAGATCAAATTTCATCATGGATTGGAAGTTTGGCTTGAAAAAGGGATTGTAGATGAAGTAAAATACTTTGAAACGGAAAAGAAAATAATAATAATAATAATTTCAACCCTAAACGGGGAAGGGAACTCGGCACCCCAATAGCGGATTTTTTGTATTTTTCAATTTTAATCTGAATTTTGGGACTCCTTCCCCATATTGGACTTTACCTCATCCACAACTTCGAGATTTCACTTCTATAAATACTACACAAGGTATATGCACTTCGTAAAAAAGGTGAAAAGGCAAAACTCAATAGATAATTGTTTAGATTAGATTGAGAGGATCAAAATCTTGTAAGACAATTGTTTGTTTCTTAGTATAATAAATTATTATCTTTCACAATTTTCTTGATTGTTGTGTGATCCATTAAATTTTATATTGTCCATATTTTTTCGTCTTTAATTACTTGACCGGTTTCTTAACAAGTTATATCAAAACGTTCTTGATATTGGGTTGGTTCATAACAAGAAGTTTAGTCTCTAAGATCCCAGACGAAGGAGACTTAATATTTATGATGTATTAGCTCAATATACGATATAAGTGGAACTTGCAAGTGTTGTAAAGAACCAAGATTGGAGCCACTAACCAGCTATTTAGTACTTATAGAGATCTCCATTTTTGAATCCATCTTTAAGCATGAGCAATAGTAATTGTAACCATCCGAAGAATTTTTCATTTCTATACTTGAAGATTTACATTCACGTTTGGAATCCCGTGGCTGGGAACACAAGAGAGCCGACGAGGAGCGCTGGATGAATCATGCTACATGTACGTCAACTTTGATATTGTGTCATGTGTCAGAACATGATATGACAGTTTTTAAACACCGCACACTTTCCCGCCCATTTGTATTTAAATTCACAAGGAGTGTCAAAATCCATGTGAACCATGGAATGTATACAAATTAAAATTCCGGCTTGAAATGGGCAAAGGTCCTTGTGTGTATATATTTATTCCTCGTGCAATTTCCTAGCTAACATTTTTACAACAGCTGTTCTTGTTGGCACTGTATAATATTAATTATCTTATCTTTATTTTGAAAAATAAAATAAAGTAAAATTAGAGATATAATTTCACCGATCAGCACTGAAGTTTGCACAGAACTTCATAATGGTTGTTGAAGTTTTTTAAACACGTTATTCACCATAGTTTTTAAAGGTTTCACCATTAATAACTCTGTTAGAAATAATTAACGTATAGTAAGAGGTGACATTTACTGTATGCCGATGGAGTGACTCACTTGGTCAAACTCAAATAATTTTAGTAAAACTATGATTTTTTGAAAAGATAAAAAGTTAACTCTTTTTTTTTTAACGTTAATTGGCCATAATTCTATAGTGGGAATTGCGATCTTGAAAGAAAATATTTTGCATGTAATATATTCAAGAGATTCAAACTGTACATGTGAGTGGATCACTTAAAACTTAAAATGCTATTTTTTCTAGCAAAGTGATCAATGGTGAAATCATTATAAACTAGCAACTAAATAAGTAAAAAATAAAAAATAAAAAAATTAATGACCAACTTGAAATTTCGCACAAACTTCAGTAAACATTGGTGAAATTAGCTTATTTAAGAGTTTTAAGTTTAGCCAAACACGACGTTCCTTTTCTTTACTTGGTTCATTCTTCCATCTCAAATGAAGCAGCACAAGCCAATTAGTAATAGCGATGGCTTCGCTTCTGCGTTCCAAAGCAAACCAGAAGCTTCATCTATTCCCCGGAAAATTGTCAAAACTCAGAAGTTTCTCGTGTAAGAGTTTTTCCAAAGTTTTTCCAGAAAATTTAGAAGGCAGTAGTAGCAGATGCCAATCCTCAACTAACCCACAATCACCCGGTCAGTTTCTCTTTTCTTAATAGTAATTCAGTATTCTTTACATGTGCACATTCATAAAATACGTTTTCTTCGAAATATACATGTGAAGAAGTGTAAAGTTTTGTGCTTTCTGAAAATAGGTGAAGAAATGGAGAGAAGCATACATACTATGCTGACAATTGACCGTTGGGAGTCTCTCAATTGTATGAAATATAAGTTGGCATCTCTGAGGCCAGTTCATGGAAGGTTGGCACTGAAAATATTGAGCTGGTTTCTAAAGCAGCCGGGTTTGGAGCTTAGTCATATAACGCACATGTACTGTATCACAACCCATATTCTTGTTAGAGCTAGAATGTATAAACACGCCAATTCAATTTTACAGCATTTATCTGGAATGGATTTGGGGCCAAGTTCAGTTTTTAATGCCCTTATGGATACTTATCGTCTTTGTCACTCAAACCCTGCAGTTTTTGACCTGTTAATGAGGGTTAATTTACGAACTGGGTCAATTGGTGATGCTTTAGCTACTTTCCGATTAATGGGTTTTAGGGGGTTTAGGCCGTCCATTTATACTTGCAATATGATCCTAGGAGCAATGGTGAAAGAATGGTCTTCTGAGTCTGTGTGGTCATTTTTCAGGGAGATGCTTTCAAATGGTATTTGTCCAAATGTTGAAACATTTAATATATTGTTAAACATTCTTTGTGTTCAAGGGAAGCTGAAGAAGGCTGGTTATTTACTAAGGAAGATGGAGGAGAGTGGTTATGCTCCGAGTGTGGTTAGTTATAACACATTACTCAATTGGTATTGCAAAAAGAGTAGGTATAAAGCAGCTATTGAGCTGCTGGATCACATGAGTTGCAAGGGTATAGAACCAGATGTGTGTACATATAACATGCTTATGAATAATTTGTGTAGAAATAATAGGAGTGCAAAAGGGTATTTATTATTGAAAAGGCTGAAGACGAGGATGATACTCCCCAATGAAGTCACCTACAATACCCTGATCAATGGCTTTGTAAAAGAGGGAAAATTTGCAGCTGCCAGAAAGATTTTTGATGAGATGTCTAATGTTAATCTTTCACCAAACTGTGTCACTTATAATGCTTTAATTGAGGGGCATTGTCAAGCCGGCAATTTTGAAGAAGCCTTTGAACTTTTGGAGAAAATGGTAGCAAGAGGATTAATGCCAAATGAAGTTACTTATGGAACACTTTTGAATGGATTATGCAAGCATGCCAAATTTGATACAGCAAGATGTTTAATTGAGAGGTTAAAGCTGGATAATAATGATATTAACTGCATTACATATACTATCTTAATAAATGGGTTAAGCAAAAATGGGATGCTAACCGAAAGTATACAGTTGCTTGATAAAATGTTCAAGGATGGTGCATATCCTGATATTGTTACATATTCAGTACTTTTAGATGGATTTTGTAAAGCCGGAAAGATGAATAATGCAAGGGAAATAATTTGTAAAGCATATAGATCAGGTATCATACCAAACAGTATTATATACTCTATATTAGTTTACAATTTGTGCAAGCATGGAGATACAACTAAAGCAATAAAAGTTTACACAGCAATGCTACAAAGTGGTCATTGCGCTGACCTTTTTGTTTGTAATGTATTGATATCTAGTCTCTGTAGAAGTGGGAAGGTGGGAGAGGCAGAGATTTTCATGCATCACATGAATGAGGTTGGTCTCGTTCCCAATTCTATTACTTTTGATACCATTATTGATGGCTATGGAAGCATAGGCGATGGTGTGAACGCTATTTCATTCTTTGAACAAATGGTTAGATTTGGTCATCAGCCTAGCTTCTACACGTATGGAAGTCTGCTGAAAGGACTGTGTAGAGGAGGATATTTTATGGAAGCATTGCAATTCTTTCATAAACTCCGAAACATGCCTTGTGCTACAGATGCTACTCTCTACAACACTCTGCTGGCCAAGATTTGTGAACTGGGAAATTTCAACCTAGCTTTGCTTATTTTGGATGAGATGGTTGAAAATAATGTGCTTCCTGATAGTTATGCTTATACGTGTCTTATTTCCATGCTGTGTAAAATGGAAAAGGTTGTTACGGCAGTTATCCTACTGGAAAGAGTATTGGAAAGAGACACTTTTTCTCTGAACCAGTTTATGTATACAAGTGTCATTAATGCGCTTTTCAAGACTGGCCAACCAAAAGCTGCTATTTACTACTTTGAAGACATGGTAAAGCGAGGGCTCAATCCTGATACAGTTACACTCAATGCAATTATAGATGGGTTCTCAAGACTGGGACAAATGAGCAAGTTGGACAAAATCCTTTCATTAATGAATGACAAAACTTTGCGCCCTAATTTGGCTACATATAACATCCTCTTACATTGGCAATCAAAACAGCAGAATATGTCAGAGTGCTTTGCATTGTATGACACGATTATAAGGAAGGGTTTTGTCCCTGACAGGTTTACATGTCATTCTATAGTTCTTGGACTTTGTAAATCGAGCATGACAGATGTTGGGGCTAAATTTTTGAAGATGATGATTGGGGAGGGGACTCGAGCAGATCAGTTGACATTTAACATGCTAATCACCAAGTATAGCGAAAGGGGTGAGTTGGTGAAGGCCTTTGATTTGTTAAACATCATGAACTCGGTTGGAGTTTTACCCAATAAAGCTACATTCAGTTCTATTTTTAATGGACTTAAACGAATATCTTGTTTCGAAAAAGCCCGTGAGATGCTGGAGATGGGTTTTGTTCCTACTGATAGACAATGTAGTAGTTTGATAACAAGTATGTGTAGGGCTGGAGATATACAAGGAGCATTCAAATTAAAAGATGACATGGAGAGGCTTGGTGTTGGCTCGCGAAGTGTGGCTGAGAGTGCTATGGTCAGAGGACTTGTGCAGCGCGGCAAGACAGAGGAGGGAATGCTTGTTCTTGATTGCATGCTAAGGGTGCAACTAGTTCCAACCGTTCCAACTTTCACAACTTTAATGCATAAGTTCTGCAAAGAATCTAGACTCGAGGAGGCATTTTATTTGAAAGATTTAATGGAATTTCATGGTGCAAAGCCTGATGTTGTTGCTTACAATGTTCTCATTACAGCTCTCTGTCATGCTGGTGATAATAATAGTGCCTTCAAACTGTACGAGGAGATGAAGAAAAGAGGTGTCTGCCCCAATATTACCACTTTTATTATTCTCATTAGTGCCATTTCTTCTGGAAATGACCCCATGAAGGGTGAAATACTTCTGATGGATCTAAAGGTGAAAGGATTGATTAGTCAGAATTCAATAACTGGAGCTTCGCGGAGGAGACTGATGGATGCCATGAAGAAGTTAAACCACATAAAGCATAAAGCAAAGGCTAGTGGGAAGAAACGATGAATCTAGCTGGTCAACTAGTCAGGCTGGGTAGAGTAGTCGTTCTCAATGGCTTACTGGATATCAAGGATTCCATGACTGTACCATGCCTTAACTGGTTTTATTGCAGAAGCCAGGTACATGATTTAATTATAGGCTATAGCTTATAACATTGGATTATGCAGGCACGAAAACATGCACTGGAATATGCAGGCACGAAAACATGCACATTCACGGTCAGACATACACAAATGTACTGATACATACACTTTCATTATGTTATTGGTTTGTGGATTCTATTTTGTTTTAATGCAGATAATTGGTGGCAATCATAAGTTAGACCAATATTTTGAGTTACAAGACTGGTTTTATGAGTCATCATTAATGATGGTGAGAGTTGAAGCTCTTGGTTCTTTCTTGTACACTTTACTGCTTGAGCTTTTAGTTGTTTCACCTACTTCATTAGATGATTATATTCATGACCAAGCAGGTCATGAGAAAGCGATGAGCACCAATGACCCCATGATGGAGATTGGACTTTTTAATTCATAATGGCATTGAGAGTTGATACTTTTGGTGCCAAGTAGATGTAGGCCTGTCAATATCTGTGGCTGTGGAAGAGGAGTTTAGCTCAGATGTGAGTTTTCATTGGATCTAGAAACCAGAAATGCTAACATGTGCTTGGTAAATTTCTCCACTTCCAAATATTGTTCTGCTTCTAGCATTGGTTTACATAAATCATGTTTTTCTGTATCAGCATTCCCATGCTCTGAAAGTATCCATACCTATCCACTGAAAACAATAATGTGGACAAGTAAGAATAAAAAATTAGAAAA
>CAIGRL010073092.1:0-23693 GCA_903798325.1 Fraxinus xanthoxyloides | reverse complement strand
TTTTCATTTTTGTTGACAATTTCTATGCAAAACAAAGTCAAATGAATGTGGTAATTTTTTCTAATTTTTAAAATTTTTTTTTTTACTTTTTGGTAATTGGAACAAATTCTAAACCCAATAGTAGAAAATATTATCACTTTAATGGACAATTTCCATAAAAAAGGAAGTCAAACGGATTTCAAATTTTCAATATTTCCCATGGAAAATTATACAAATGAAACACACTTAATTACAATTCCCTGTAAAACAAGTTCTAGACAAATGTTTTCCCTAAAATTTGTTTTCTTTCCACCATATTTTCCATGATGCAATCAAACGGACCCTAAATAAAATGTTTTTCATATTTTTTAGAAAAAATATGATTACACGAATAAAATTTATAAAATATTTTTAATAAAAAAAACTGTCAATCAAATACCAAAAAAGTAATAATTTTGGTGGAAAAATAATATTTTTCATGAAAAACACTCTAATAATAAAATAGCTAAAAACGGTAAAATAAACCCGATATGTGTGTCCACGTGGCAGTGGAAAGGGTATATTAGTAAAATTGACTTCTCACCTCAGCCGCAGGCAACAATTTTCCACCTAGCAATTCTGCCACAGAGAATAATATCCCTAACTCCAGAGTTTCTAGTGAGAGAAAAAGAAAGAAAGAGAGAGAAAGCTCAGAAGATCCTTGGCACTTTGAATTTTCTCTCCCCAGGTAAAATTTCAATTCCTAATCTGCGAATCTTAAGGCGCAGATCTTATTGAACAATAAGAATCTTTCAAATTATATTAAAATTGCATTGAAAGTTTTAAGTTTGTATTCAATCAAGCAATGCCGCTTTGCTTTTTAAAATCTTTTCGCCTTTTGGTTAAATTTGTGACCTAGAATGTGTAAAAGAGATTTAGGAGATAAACTTAGTTGAATTTTGAATCTTGTTTGAGCCGCTTCGATTCAATTGAAATTCCGACTGAGCTGATTATTATTGATATGTTTATTGAAAGTAAATCGTGTGTAAGTTTTTCTAGTTTTTGATTTTAAATTTTTGTAGTTTTTGATCGTAAACCTATGTTTCGTTTTTGCTAAAAATCAGATTTTTAGTAGATTTTGATAGAAGTTGGTGACATGTGTTGTTAAGAGTTGATAGAAGTTGTTGATAACAGATCTCTAAATTAAAGTTCTCACACAGTAAGATGATGGATTAATCTATTTGTACAACTATAGATGACAATTTGGATGACTGTTTGTTGGCAAAAAACTAGTGGCTGCAGAAACAAGTTAGACGTGGAAACTGTCAAATGAGGAAATGCCATGTGGCATGTTGTAAACCAAATCGTAACCCATGATTTGTACGACGATTGAGCTTAGGTTCTTAAAATTTTAGTTTTGTATACATGAAATTATGTGTTTATACGAGTATGTTTGTGTACGGATCAGTATAAGAATGTACATTCTGGTCTCCACAATGCCAGGTCTGCGAGCAAGAAGCAGCATTATGACGACATCTTCTGTTCATAGCCTCACTGGTAATTTCATTTATATTTTATAATGTTTTTTCGGGTGTGTGTGTCTGGTTTGGGGGAGGGGGTGCTTAATTTGATTGCCATTTTTCATCGACTTTGGGATGATGAACTTGTTAGATTGAAGGACCCTGAATAGTTTAATGATTATGAACGTGTACATAACTTCTAGTTGGTGATATGATTGTGTTTGATTGCAAGCAATAAACACGAGTCCTACAAAGAAATTCTAGTAATCATCTGTATGAATTTATTATCTAAAATAACCTATTTCAGAAGGAAGAGCATGGGGCTCCTTTTATTTTCCTATTTTTTAATTATTTCAATATTTTACAAGGAGTCGGTTTCATTATGAAGTTTGTTTCTTTGGAAAATGACCTCTTTTTATGAGTTTCTCGTGTCTACGGTGCACATCTCTATGGTGTTTTATACTTCCGTTCTATATCTTTGTGGTTCACATCTAACGTACATAATGTGCTTAGGATGCCTTGCTCATGCCCGTTGGTTACGTTGATTAATATAAGAAATTTTGGCATTTGTTCCAACGATCTTTTTTGCACTCTGGATATGCAAATTCCATGGTTATTTTGCTTAAATGGAATTGCGCTCTTATCAGAAAGAGATCTTGCAGAGACATTATTAACCCGGGATCCATTAATCATATTGTACAAGTGCTTGTTGTGTCATTGGATGATAGGTTGTTTCTTGTGATGCTGTGCACAAGTGCAGTGAATTTGACTCTTTGAAGCACTGCAGCTTCTCTATCTTACATGGATTCTCTCAAATAAATTTTCTAAAATTACAAGAGACGTACTTTGGAGCAGCAAACTTATGATGCATTGGGTGTAAGTTTGTAACAATTGCGTGTCACAAGTGTTCATTCATAAAATGAGTATCTGGACCAGTCCTTCAGGCTTTATTAAAGTAGATATGATGCTGCAGGAAATCCTGCTTTCAGTGGGCGGGTTTTCAATTCTGTTGTCAATTCTAAGTTCTGGATAGATTGCTTATTATCATTTATCTAGATTGCTTGTTTAACTGCAAACAGAAGTTGAAGTTCCGGCTTAAAGCCAGAAACAGAAAACTGGCAGTAAAATTATCCATTTACAATTGCATCGGGATAATTATAGAAATAGACCTGCTCACTAAAAATAGGTTTGAGACTGATATTAATCTATTGTTACAAAACTCAGATTTTTGTTTGTAACTTTATATGGAGGAAATAGTTTAATGAAATCAGTAGCGTTTTTGGAGTACAGTATTGATTGCTAATGTGCTATATCTTATGCATCAGTTATTGTATCTTGATCTGATGCTAGGTGTGTATGATGAGCATCAGTTTATTGATGAGAGAACTAAAGATGCAATGGTTCGAATTGCAAGGATATGTGTGGATGAGTGTTGGCAACCAATGGCGAACCTTTTCCTTTTAGTACTACTTGCTAACTGAACTGCTCTATGCAAATACAATGGGACAAGTATTAACTCTATAAATGGCACAAAATTGGGTTTGGTGAAGTAGTTATGTTTTGCCCTCGTTTTTTATCCAGAATTTAAATGTCCTCTGCCTCTAACGTTTAGAAGAAAATCTTGCGGCTTTGATTGTGATAATTCAGTCATGTAGGTGGTTTTCTGAAAGCTCTTTTGCTTCTGACATTATTGGACGACTTCATGGGGTTTACGTTGTCATCTGACACTGGATTTGCGTTGTTTGCTTATTGTGCTCTTATCATGTCTCTTGTCCTACTGGTTAGTTCTATACCTAAAAACTACATGTTTACATTTTAAATAGAATATTGACTTTCAGATAGCAAGGCTGATGAGCAACAAAAACACTCTGAGCCGCAAATCCAGTCATCTTTGGATACTGGGATCACTCATCCTGGCATTACATCACCAAATATGCATTATGCATCACCTGCCCTTGGACTTGGAAATGCTATGGTATTCTTTCAAGCGATGAATTATTCTTATATTATTGCAATACTGCAAACATCTTGCTACCTTGCCGAAGATTTAAAAGCTTCAGGATCTGATTTGACACACAAAATCATGTGTTTTTGAGTCTTTTCCTTAATAATATGTCTTTGTTGTTCTGCTGCATAGAAGACCTAAACATTTCCTCGCATGGTGGCTGTATTGTCAATACAATTAGTTTGAAAGACCATGGAACTGCTAACTGCCCCTTAAACAACTCTAGTTCTCATAAAATTATGATTATCTCTAATTTGTATTTAACAAGAAAGAAATGAAGTGAAAACAGTCTAATGTTTGGTGAAGTAATTTATGTGCAACACTAAATGGTATGAAATTGACCACAAAAGATTTCAGGTTCAGCCGTGACATTATTTTTCCTCGCAAACCTATTTTATCTGATCTGATGATGCTGAAATGCAGATATTTTTGACATGTAAGAATTAATGATTATTTTTTCTCATTTTTCATCACTTTTATTGAAATATAATGTTGCAGGCACAATCAGCTTACCCATATCGAGATCCTTACTACCGAAGTATCTTTGCTCCCTATGACGCACAGCCTTATCCTTCACAACCTTATCCATCCCAACCTATGGTATTCCCATCTAATACCCTCATAGTATTGGAATTTTCCTGTAGATTTGAACTTACTGCTCTTTCTCGATTCAGGTCCACCTTCAGTTGATGGGAATTCAGCAAGCCGGTGTTCCGTTGCCTTCTGATGCTGTAGAGGAGCCTGTCTTTGTCAATGCAAAACAATACCATGGCATAATGCGACGTCGGCAATCCCGCGCAAAAGCTGAGTCGGAGAATAAAGCTGCCAAGTCTCGGAAGGTATTTCATGGAGTTGTTTACTTCTATTCTAGATCAATTTATCATTCGAATTCTCTGTTGCAAAACATTGTTAATTTATCGGTGTCCTCGATTCTTATATTCCATTTTCTTTTGCTTACATATCATAACTCGGGAGGTTTATAAAGTTTGGACTGTTAGATCCTTCATGTTTTTCTCTTGAAATTATCTTTAAACATGAAACTTGAGGGATCCAGAAAATATTCTCTAAAACACCTATGCAAAAGCTCAGATGCACTGCTAGGATCTTGAGGTCTTTGTTAAGATATATAATATATATTCTTTTCTGGGAGGCCATATCTTTCAGCTCCTTAACTTTAGAGCTTGCCATACGACTGATTTTGCAGCCCTACTTGCATGAATCTCGACATTTACATGCATTGAAAAGAGCTCGGGGAATGGGGGGTCGTTTTCAGAAGAAGAGTGAGAACCAGCAGAAAGAGATGGATTCAGGGGATGAATCGGCCAACATCAATCTAAACCTGGAAAAAAATTATCTCACTTCCTCATAAAGTGCCTCGTGATGATTTGATTAGCGCTGTGTTGTCGTAATTTAGCTTTCTATGTACAAATTCAGTTATAGGTTCATTGTAGGGAGTAGCAGTACTGTTGCAGGTGGTGAATTTTCGAAGTGCAGTAGCAGTTTTCTTCTCAAGTAAGGGTTTAACTTGTGCACTCTCCCATACATAGTGATAACGGAGTTGCTGTTTCCTTTTGCAATTGAAGTTTGGCTACTTGAGAATTTATCAATAAATTTAGAGAGAATCTATGATTATATTCTGTTTTCCCTAGAATATAAAATAAGGTGATGTGAAGCATAATGGTTCCTACTTGTTATATTCTGAACGAGATTAACGCTTAGTCGACCAAGTGTCTGGTTAACTTTTGCACCAGAAACCAATCTTCAAGAAGCAAGTCTGTCTACCAGGTGATGTCGCCGATCCTATGAGAAGGAGCACAACATCGCCTGAGGCCGAATAAGTCCATGGACCGCCCGAACTTGGCCACGTTGCACGTTTTGGTGTCCTAATGGCCACGTTTTTAGAAAACACCATTTTCTATATTCACTATGTATTTTTAGGAATGGATAAGGACGTGCGTCCCTCCGTAAATAACACCACCCGTGTCACATTAGCGACACGAGCCTCTATATGGGGAACGAACACCCTAATTATTTTCAACTTCACATCCTTTGTATATCTTTCTAGGTTTTACATTTCATCGAACTTGATCGTTGAACTGGCAATGAGGCTATCCAACAATTTTTAGCAACCTTGCACAGGGGGGTTTGCTCAAACAAGCATCAATACATGAGTACAAAGGGGCTGTTTGCCAAATGCTTTTTAAAAGTTGATGAAATGTTGGTTAAAAAGTTTTGATCCCATTAAATGCGTGGTTAAAATGAAATATTAATTTCAAGCTCTTTCAAATTAGTAACAAGTGCAAACATGTTACACACACACACATGATATGCCAATTATATCTCAATCAAAGGAAGGATTGGTTGCTAAAAATTTCAAGCCACCGCAATTACCTCATTATTATTTTTTAATGTTATCTAAATTCCAAAGTTATCTAAATTCTAACCTTAAATCATTTCCATTTTGCCTAAAATTCTTATGTTGATTGGATTGGTCTCTTGAGATTCTTCATAATCCTTTCTTGACCCTCTTATTTGAAAGGGAAATTGGGTAGTTGTTGATCTGTGCATGGACTACAAAAGGACATGTAAGTTTTGTCCGAAACCTTATAACCAATTACACATACCAACAAACATCTTTAAATTTATTTTTCGAGCGTTTTAGATATTTTAGTTTTTTTTTTCTCTCTCATATATAACATAAAGTTACTCATTTTAAGAGTCATCACGAATCAATAAAAACATTACACATGATTCTGGATGACGATGAAACATGAGATATACATTTTGTTCTTTCACTCTTTAAATTATTTAATTTTTTATATATATGTGTGCGTTAATTAAAGATCATGTCAAATTTTCCTTCCTAAGTCTTTCTTTCTTTTTATTTGTATAAAAATTACTGCCCTCTGGTGATATTTTGAATTTGGAAAAAAAGGTTCACACCCTAAAAAAATTTACTAACAAAAAATAATATTTCAGTTGATACTTTATCTCAGCCAAACATACACTAAATACAGGTTTAGGGAATGGTAGATCTCTTCCTTCACAGCTCCTGCAAAGAGGAAATTATGACGGGCCCCTAGAAATAATTTTGCCTGCAGGTCCCACATTCATGACTATTTCCAATTGATTTAGCATGCATATATATATATTTTATATGTAAGCAATGAAAAGCTAGGTTTTTGTTTGTTTGCATACATATACATATACATACACACACACACACACACACACACACACATATATATATATATGTATGTATGTATATGTATCTATGTCTGTGTGTATTTATCATTATGAGATGTTGGCATTAGTCTTACATTTTTTTCTCCATGGACCAAGAAAAAATCTCAATATCCATCATAATATCTATCAATTTATATATCTAGTCATTGTTTGATGGGGATTAAAATCGAATATTTAGTAAATTTCGATAATTGTAAAATGTGTGGTTGAAAAGTTGTGAATCCCATAAATTTTGTAGTTAAAATTAATTTTTGACTTTGATTTGAATTAAAATTAAGATTTTAATCTTTACTAGACAAAGGCCTACTTTTTTCTAAAACGAAGTGTTGACTTCAGTCCTACATTGTGTGACATGCCCATGGATTGAGGAGAAAAAGGTCTTGATCCGTGCGTACATACATACATGCACATGTACATGTACATGTACATATACATAAACAAGGAGCTGAGGGAGGGAGATGTAAAATGGAAGCTAAGAAGTGGATTTGAATAAAGAGAGACGTGCATGATGGGTTGTTGGAGGAGGCTGAGCACACACTTTTAATGCATGACAAAACAGGGTCACCACTCAAAGCTTTTGGGGCTGGAAAGAGACCTCCACTTTAGTTTAATTTTGCAAAATCAAGCAATGCTATGTTGGAACATACGTGCCTCTGTGGACCAGCCGCCCCATTGATAACTTATACTTTTTTCTCAAAGAAGATGCTGCAATAAAATAGAAAATGACTTGGACACAAATTCAGTACTAACTGTATCGGGTCGTGGAGGGCTAAGCCGGCTCATATCATGAATCGTTAAATGACGATCGGGCATCTTATATGATAGCTTGTTGGGTTTGGTGAACTTGACCATCTGGTATGCGCGAATTTATTTGTTACGACTCTAGCACATTTTGACACCTTTAGTACGTTTCATCGACATGCGTAGTAATTGGGGGAGGCAAACAGACACCAAGTGAATCTGTGTATATATTGAGCCCCACCAATATCCTTGTGGATCTTATTTTTGTGTATATGCTTTGGATGCTTAATTTTCAACCCTTTAGGCCAAATGTCAACCTTATGAAATCTAAAAGTCAATTGCTTTTCACCCCTCTCTCTCTCTCTCTCTCTTCCTCGGATTCTTTCTGATGAAGGATTGATAGTGGTGGGGAACACTTTCAATTCAGACAAAAGTTAATTAGGTTGTTGCCTGTCGACCTTTTATATATTAGGGTTTTTTAGGTCTAATCTCTAAGGCTAAAATCTTTTAACAACACAATATAAAACAAAGAAGATTTGTCCAGTGTGGAGACTTGAGATTAAAGCCTCTTAACCAACGTTGTTTCTTGCTAATGTGGCATGTTAGAATCATATCAATAGGACCCTAATTAATGAAATTTTGTTATGCTTCTATCGAAAGATAAAAATACAATAGCGTAAAGTATAACAGATAAAATTTTAACGTAATTTTCTTTGTCATTCAATATGGTGCAGTGCAATTCAATGTATCAAACATGACTGTGAAATCTTACAAGAATATACACGCGAACACAATGTGTCTTTCGTAATGTTTTTGAGTCTTGGTTGAATATATTTATCATTTTGTTATAAAATAATAATCTGATGCGATTTTTAATTTTAAAAAGTAGTGTGTAAAAATTATTTTCGTAAATTTCTTTATCGTTCAAGCCAAAAGGCCCTGGGAAATTGAAATGTTTCTAACTAAGTCCATGTTTGGTACACATTAAAATTTGCATTTTCATTTTTCTACTCATTTTCAACCACACATTCTTCAATAAAATAATATTTTCCATCACATCAATGACTTTTCCTTTTTCTTAACCACATATTCTCCATCAATCTACTATTTCAGAATATATTTTTTTTCAAAATAATGTGGCTCAAACACCCCCCAATGTCTAATAATATGACCTATTTTTGTGAGCAAAGTGTGGGAGTTTTTATTAATTATTTTTTTATTTTTTTTGTTTTTGTGCTAGTGGTTGCCTAATCTCAATTTTCCCCACTTTAGTACATCTGTCACATCACTTCGTCAGACATTATTAATTAATTGATAATCACCCATGATCATTAAAATCAAAATTGTTTTAACGAATAATTTAAATACTTATAACATGTCCCCATAAGTTAAAAGTTTGTTTGAGAATATTAATTTCAAAAATCCAATCCCTCGTACTTAAGACAAATCAAAATGCTTTACTTTTAATTTCATCACTTACGAGATGTTTTTTCTCATAAATTCTAACTAAAAAATAAAAACACATTAATGATTTCGAAATTGTAACCAAACGTCGTCCATTGATTTGTATCTGATTCATAAATAGAAAGTTTCTTGAACCTTTCCAAGCCGAGGCTAAAATCTCAAAAATAAAAAGTGCCTAAAATTTGATATCATATCGAATTGAGTTTCAGTTAAAAATGTTATTTTTGTTAAGACTTAGTTGAAATTAATTAATCAGAGGTGTGGAATTTTTACCTCGGAAAATTATTCCAGAGTAGAAAAATGTTTTAATATCATGCCTAATGACTATTTTAAATTTTTAATCAGGTCCAACAATTGAATTAATTAGTGCCTAAAGCGTAATAATGATATCATGTTGAGCGAAGCATGCATGTTTTTTCAAATTAATAATTAATCAGGGGTTCTATGAATTCTTTAGTGCATGTAATTGCTGTCTTTGTCTTGTTTTATTCCTGCCAAGCATCATAATTAATTTTGCATGGATTTTGAAGGTCATTTATTTAATTCTTGTAGTAATAAATATTTTTTGATAGATCAAAGTAAAAATAAAATATAGACACAATTCTCGTACACAATTATTTATTATTTAACTAAAATAAAATAAGAAATCACTTTTTGCAATAATTTTCTATTCTATTTCTCCAGAAAATATTTTCTCCAACCAAATTAAGGGAACATGTTATGCTTGATACCAAATTGAGTTTGAAGTAATATTTACAAGTTATTCACTGGTAAAATATCTATAAATTTATGAAAGATTTAATTTTTCCCCAAATTTATCTTCAAGTATTTGGGCTTGTATGGAAGATTTGTTTGAAATTATTTCCGACTACACATTTGTATGACTCAATTTTATTTATTTTTTTTCTATTTTTTGAACACACGTTCTAAAAATATCAATTTTTACTTGCAAAAAAATCTCTTATACGCACATGTACAATTTTTCATTAACGTAATACTTTTACTATTCTACTTAGCTCATGTTTAAGCTTCATTCCCTAAAAACTTATTTTCGATCAAATATTCTCCCATTAAAATAATATTGTAAGTAAACTTAAAAATCTTATCTATTTTTTTAATTACACAATTTCAAAATATCACTATCAAAAATATATTTTTTCAAAATGCTATTTATAGTCGCGGTTGCAGTAGTCATCTTATGTGTCACCTTTTGTTATTGATGCATTAGCTCGTAATTTGAAATAAAAAAATTACATGGAATTAATGCCTAAAATAACAATTTGTCGCATAAAATATCACGCATGGCAATGTAGTCGTCCACTACAAATAGCATCATACTTTTCCATAACATGTCATCTCAAAGAGTTAATCGTCCTAATGATCATTGAACTTGTGTTCGTATTTTCGATTGCCCAATGAAACTTAAGATGTCTTGTTTTGATTACTAAATTTATTCAAATGTTAAACGTTCCTCACTAAAACATCAATTTTAAACCCTTAACAAAATTAGTAACATGACTAACGAAATGAACATGTGGCGTTTTGTCATGCCGTTAACAAATTATCACGTATTCAATTGCTCGCTAGATTTTTAAAAAGTCTTCAATTGCTCACTAAACTTTGAAAAACGACTTCAATTGCTCATTGAACTTTGAGTTGGTCGAATTTTGGCCACTAAACTTATAAAAATTGACGGTGGCCAGCTGTTCGTTCAAAAATGTGCACTGGAATTACACATGTCATGTAAAGGTAATAAAGTGGACAAGTGAGTCCGATTTGTCGATCCCACAAGAAACACAATCCATCATCTGTTGAGCCCATGAGTTTGTTAATATAGTTTTATAGAATTTTAAACTATTTTCATCATTTGAAAATACACAATAATTTACTTAAATTTATTGCGTGTTTTGTTGCAAAATCCATTTAATTAAATTTATTGGGTGTTTTATTATAAAAATTCTAATTTTGATTGATTATCTATTTCGTCGTCTAAATTCATTTAATTAAATTTATCGCTTGTTTCTTGCAAAATTTAAACTGTATTTTAATTTAATTTTAGCAACGAAACACATAATAAACTTGAATTTTTCAAATGATTTAAAATTCTACAAAAATATGTTAAGATTAAATCTAATATTGTGTAATTTAGTAATCATTTCTCTTAGAATCGACAAAGTGAACTCGCTGGTTTACTTTATATTACTTTTTGCGATCCGTGTGTTTGCTTTACATACTTTCTAAGGAACAACATGCCACTGTTATTTTTATAAGTTTAATGACAAAAATTCAACCACCTCAAAGTTCAGTGAGTAATCAAAGATATTTTTCAAAATTTAGTGAGCAATTGAAAACTTTTTAAAAATTAAGTGAATAATAAAAGACGTGACAATTTGACACCACATGTGCATTCTATTAGTTAAGTCATTAATTTTGTTAAATGTTTAAAATGAATGTTTTGTCGTGAATAATGTTTAACGTTTGAATAAATTTAACGAGCAAACTCGATATTTTAAACTTCAAGGAACAAACAAAGAAACAGACAGAATTTGAGTGACCATTGGGACATTTAACAGCTCAAACAAACAGTTAATATTTATTTTAGTTTAATCATTTTTTTTGAAGTTCTCGAAATTGCTGTCTAAAATACAGACAAAGAGACCCCCCCTCTCTCTCTACATTTCACTTTCCATACCAACTGAGCTCTCTCTTTTCTTCTTGGCTTCACCATATCACAATCTTGATGAGTGAGAGAGGAAGAGAGCCTCCCAGCCTGTTCATGCAACATCTACAAACTCTTTAACAAACACAAACACGCAGAGTTTTGGGGGGTTTTCTGAATGGCACTTTTGATGCACAGAGAGAGCAATAGTTGCGGAAGTTACAGTAAACAGCAAATGGATGCTAGCAAGTATGTGAGGTACACACCAGAGCAAGTGGAAGCCCTGGAGAGAGTCTACGCAGAATGCCCAAAACCGACTTCTTTGAGAAGGCAACAGCTCATTAGAGAGTGTCCCATTCTTTCTAACATTGAACCTAAACAGATCAAAGTCTGGTTTCAAAACCGCAGGTATTTATTTATCCAAAAATCACTAGCTCATTAAGGCCTTTTTTGTACTTAATCTCTGGTGTTTATGAGGTGTATTCCAGGTGTCTAATGTTTTTCGTTGAATCCAAGTTTTGTTATTTTTCCAATCTTTTGTATCTCTTTACCTTTTTTGTAGATTCAGAAATAACTATTTCTGAAAACAAGCTTTCTGTAAATTTTTTTACAGGAAAAAGATTTACTTTCTTAATAATGTCTCTTATCCTTTTGAACTCCATTTTTTTTTTTTTTGGGAACAAGAAAAGCCTAAAAGGGCACTTTTCAGTTCTTGCCTTAAGACTGGAAGTGGCTGTGTATTAAATGTTAGATTGTTCAAAGAATTTGGGCGACACTTAGCTTTGGATTTGCTTTCCCTTTTTGGTCAAGTTATTTTTCTTTACTATTGAAGGCCAGAAGTTTGCATAGAATGTTGAGAATGCGCCTGAAATTTTTCTGTCAAAAAATGCAGTTTGATAAGTTGGTTTGCTGCATTTGTTTTTATATATATTTTAATTTATTATTGAACATTTCTATTTTCTTTATTATTCTATTCTCTAATATGCAAAATTATATTGTGATGACCAAAACGTGTAATTACACTGAATTATTTCACTTGTTTATATCTGTCTTCATCATCCAGGTTTCTGTATGTTAATTAACATGTTCTTGATTTTGGTTTTAGTGTCTTCCTAACTTCTACTTGATTTAAAATTATTTGATTTATAGCTTGGGGGTTCTTGTTGATTTTATCTAATAAAATTTCTAACAATTTTCATTTGCTGCACCGAATCAATTTACATCATATTCTGCCAGTAGCCTTCCTTCGAAGTATGATATCAAATTTGTTACCTCAACTCTATGGCAGCTTTTTGATATGAGCAAAGTGGTTGAAAAGATTATGTGACATTTATGAGTTCATTGTCATTATATGGATCCAGTTTTTACCTCACTCTACAAACCTAAAAAGCGATGTGTTCTTTTAAGATTATCATAAATTGTTCTTCCGATCACTAGTTGAATCGTCTCCTTGAGGTAAAAAAAGAATAGTCTAAGAACTGAATTATTTACAGCGATCGATTAGAAAAACTACTAAAAGTTTTCTTTTGTAGATGCCGTGAAAAGCAGAGGAAGGAAGCGTCTCGTCTCCAGACTGTTAACAGGAAGTTGAGTGCCATGAACAAGCTGTTGATGGAAGAGAATGACCGCCTGCAGAAGCAGGTCTCACAGCTGGTTTATGAAAATGGTTATATGCGCCAACAATTGCACACAGTGAGTTTTCTTATTTTATTAGCCTACTAGGAATTCTGGTTTGAGCTTAGTATAATTTTTTCTCACATCCTTGAATAATGCTTCATGTTTTCCTTGAATAAATCAGCAATTATCTGTGACTACTAAATCTTATTCTTCTTCTTCATTTTTTTCTTGGCCTTGTTTATTTTGCAATGAATCTCACGTTTATGGTTTGTAATAGGTAAGTGCACCGACCACCGATACTAGCTGTGAATCTGTCGTCATGAGTGGTCAACAACAACAGAAAAACATAGCACCTCAGCATCCAGAAAGGGATGCTAATAGCCCATCTGGGTAATTGACGATGATTCCTTTTCCAATCTGAACAGCACACCATTAGTATTTTGGTTTGTTGGTCTAAACACTAACTGTCTAACTGAAGCTTGCTTTTTTCATTTTTTTTTCTTCGTTCGTATCTCAGTCTTCTTGCTATAGCTGAGGAGACCCTGGCAGAGTTCCTTGGAAAGGCTACTGGAACTGCTGTCGACTGGGTCCAAATGATAGGGATGAAGGTATATATTTAAATTCCTTGCGGTGATTCTGATTCTCTTTTTCTGATATTTGGATTAACATCGTGTGCCTTGAACTGAAACTTTGTATTTTCTTGTAGCCTGGTCCGGATTCTATTGGCATTGTTGCTGTTTCACGCAACTGTAGTGGGGTAGCAGCACGAGCCTGCGGTCTCGTGAGTCTCGAGCCGAGTAAGGTAATATTGTCTGTTCTACCATTTTTTGTTTGTTATAAATGTCAAGATTTGTGCTTTAACATTTTTTGTTCCATTAAAGCTCTAGAAACTTTTTTACTCAGGTTGCCGAGATTCTAAAAGATCGTCTTTCTTGGTTTCGCGATTGCCGTTGCCTTGATGTAGTGAGCGTGATTCCTACAGGAAATGGAGGGACTATAGAGCTCATATATATGCAGGTTCTTTTCTTTGCATAAAATTCTATCCTTGAACTTGGAATTTATTAGCTTCCAACAGTGTGTGTAATTGGTTTTCAGTGTGTTTTTTCTTAGACTTATGCACCAACAACATTGGCATCAGCTCGTGACTTTTGGACGTTGAGATATACTACAAGTTTGGAAGATGGAAGTCTTGTGGTGAGCACAATTCCGAAAAATTCTACTACTAAATTTGTAGTTGCTACTAGAAAGCTGTCTGTTTAACTATGCAACTACAAAAGAGAATGAATGAAAGCTAAAACTTGCTAATATTGGCTGAAGTGAATTGGGTTCTGTAACGACCTGAGTCTCGTGTCCAGACCGTTACATATTCATATTGTTCGCTCCATGATAGCTTAAACCCATCTTATCCTTCACGACTAATTGGTATCAACATTCGGTTTAAGTCTTTCATAAAGTAGAAGTTTTTGTTTCGAATCCTGAGAACGTGATAAAAAGTTGTGAGAGATAATATTACTGGCTCACCTAGAGCAGACAATACGTATGATATAACGGCTTCGGCACGAAGCCTGGGTCACTACCCAACCTCTATGTCCAAGCCGTTAATTTATGTAGAGAGCTAATTGCTCAATTGATACCATAATTCAATTTAAGTATCTCATAAGACAGAGATCTTGGGTTTGAATATTGGGGACACAATGGGTAAGATGGACTAGACTCTCCAAGAGTGGAAGGTACGTAAGTTAACAACTTGAGGCATAGAAACGGAGTCCTTACAAGTTTGTACATAAGTTAACAGCTTGGACATAAGAGCTGAGTCCTTACACGTTCCCTTCAAAGGAAACTTCCTTGTGTAAAATTTCTTTAGCTATACACTTTTTGTATATTTAATAAGATGGATTAGACGGCATCTGACCATCAATTATGTATTAGACGGCATCTGACCATCAATTATGTATCATTTTTTGACCCGGTAAATGTTGATTTGCAGATATGCGAGAGGTCTTTAACATCTTCCAGTGGTGCCCCAACAGGGCCTACAGCTCCATGCTTTGTAAGAGCTGAAATGCTACCTAGTGGCTGCCTGATACGTCCTTGTGAGGGTGGTGGCTCCATCGTTCACATTGTTGATCATTTTGACTTGGATGTGAGAAATAAATTCATCTAGTTTTTGTTTTTTATGTAATATTTCTCCCCTAATTCCTAATATATCTGTTATTTTTTTATATCAGGCATGGAGTGTTCCTGAAGTTCTAAGGCCACTTTATGAATCTTCTAAAATCCTTGCACAGAAGATGACTATGGCTGTAAGAATTTCTTTGTTCTGCGCATTGTTTGCTTAGCTTTGTGCCATCTTGGATACTCAATGTATTCTCTATTTTGCATTCAGGCCTTGAGACACATAAGACAGATTGCGCAAGAAACCAATGGAGAAATTCAATGCAGTGGCGGTCGCCAGCCTGCCGTTCTGAGGGCATTGAGTCAAAGATTATGTAGGTGAGAAATCTTGGAATGCGTTTTAAAACATTATGGATATCATCAATTTAAAAAGATAAAAATGGAACCTAAATATTGTCCAAAGTATTCTTTCAAAACGTGGGGGGTACTTTGGTGGCACCACACTGGTAATAAACAAACTTATTCCCTTTTTCCTGTTAAAGTAGTTATCTATTGTACAGGTATTTCTCATATAATTCTGATGTAGCTTTGAAAGGTTTCCATTTACTTGTTTTTCGACGTTTCACAATTTTGGGACTGTATCAGGGGATTTAATGATGCTGTTAATGGGTTTGTCGATGATGGTTGGTCAATCCTGGGTGGTGATGGGGTGGAAGATGTAACCATTGCCATAAATTCGTCTCCCAGCAAATTTCTTGGTTCCCAGCACAACACTCTGTCCATGCTCCCTTCTTTTGGGGGCGTCCTTTGTGCTCGAGCATCAATGCTTGTTCAGGTTTGTTTTCATATATTAATTCTCCTAGGATGAAATAGGTTTGTTGAGTGATTTATAAGAAGGCTGTTTCCAACTTATTTTGTTTACAGTTGGCAGTTGCAGTGTGTTGACAGATAATGTTGTTTACTTTTTGGTAATTTATTACACAGAATGTTCCCCCTGCGTTGCTTATTCGTTTTTTGAGGGAGCATCGTTCTGAGTGGGCTGACTATGAGGTCGACGCTTATTCTGCTGCATCTCTTAAGGCTAGTCCTTATGCAGTTCCTTGTGCAAGGCTTAGCGGGTTTCCTGGCAGCCAAGTCATTTTACCTCTTGCCCAGACTGTAGAGCACGAAGAGGTACCCAACATGATTGTCTTTGACATCGAGTACAAGTCTAACATGTTCGGTAGGAAGGATTTCATAGCACTCGACTAATCAAGGAAGAAATATAAGCTAAATTTTGTTCACTATGCTAGTCAGTCCTGTCTAGTATGCATACCAAACATGCACGTCTAAGTCTTGCATTGACATTTTTTGTCACTATAATGATCTGTGAAATCTTTTTGTTTGACCCTAGTTCTTGGAGGTGGTTCGCTTAGAGGGTCATGCATTCTCACCAGAGGACATAGCTTTGTCACGGGACATGTACTTGTTACAGGTTTGTTCACTGTTTAACTAGACATGTTTTTTTTTTTTTTAATATATATCTTGTTATTGTAAATAAAAAAAAGACAGAGACTTTGGTCTATGTAACTTTTTATGATATTGATTTAATTTTGTAACCATGGCAGCTATGTAATGGGGTTGATGAGTCAACTTCCAGTGCCTGTGCTCAGCTCGTCTTTGCACCAATTGATGAATCATTTGGTGATGATGCTCCTTTGCTTCCATCTGGTTTTCGTGTTATACCGTTGGATGCTAAAACAGTTGGGTGACCTTTTACTTTCAAATGTTATTAAATTTCAAGCGACTGTTGTATTTGTTCAGATTATATAATAATTTTATCTCGATCATGATGAAGGATGGGGCTGCAGCAACTCGGACATTGGATTTGGCATCTACCCTTGAGGTGGGACCTAGTGGAGCTCGTACAGCTGGCGAAGTCGATTCGTGTAATCAGAGTCTTAGGTCTGTTTTGACTATTGCATTCCAATTTACTTTTGAAAATCACTATCAAGACACTGTAGCTGCTATGGCCCGTCGATACGTGCGTAGTATTGTGAGCTCTGTTCAGAGAGTTGCTATGGCAATTTCTCCATCTCGACTCAGCTCCCAAATGGTACCGAAGACTCTTCCTGGTTCACCAGAGGCTGTTACATTGGCACGATGGATTTGCAGGAGCTATAGGTATAACTTTATATAATCGATTAATATTTAGAGATTGTTATGTGGATTAGACCTTACTAAATTTAAGAGCAAAACTAAGTGTAACAAAACCGAAACACACACACACACACAAACACAAACACTTGTAGTGTTCGCTTTCAATGTGAGAACTCGTCCACTCTTCACTGCTCGTTTTCACTAAAAATTAGAAGAAAATTTCAAGGCTCTCACTCTAAGTTAAAAAAAGCCGCACCTGTTATTCTTTATCTAATAGAAATAATAGGAAATATAACACAAAATATGGATAGTATAACAAGGCTCCATGCAGTACAACAAAGATGCATCATTAGAGTGTAATTGATGTGCTAAGAAAGCATAAGCCTTGTACTGAATTAAGCTTTGATAAATTATGGACCTCAGTGATTGTTTACAAGCTTGACTATTCGAGCCTGTTGCATATTGGATTCTTCTATACTTGCAGTGATTTTGCCATGAAAGATTTTATGAATAAAATATTTAAAATACAAACTATGGATATAAAGCCAACGTTGTCCTTAGTAGACAAATGCTCGTGCTTTTCTAATGCCTGTTTCGTATTCAGGGTGCACACCGGGGGAGAATTCCTTCAGATCGATTCAGAAGCTGGTGATGGTGTTTTGAAACAACTGTGGCATCATAGCGATGCTATTATGTGCTGCTCTGTCAAAATGAATGTTAGTGATGCCAATTTTTTTTATCCTTAACTTTTTCTAGGCTTATGTTTTGAGTAAAAGAGAGAGAACACTACGTGACCAACTAACTTCTGGTTGCAGGCGTCCGCGGTTTTCACATTTGCAAATCAGGCAGGTCTCGACATGCTTGAGACTACACTTGTGGCACTTCAGGATATAATGCTCGAGAGGATTTTGGACGAAACTGGCCGAAAGCTACTCCTTTCAGAGTTCTCCAAGATAATGCAGCAGGTTAGTCCCTCAATTTGTCTGATAATTTTTTATTTTCAAAATTTCACTGCAATCCTGATTCCATTGTTTTTAGCAAGAAGATTCACTGTGTTTGCTTATTAATTTTCTTGTAATACAGGGATTTGCCTATCTGCCAGCAGGAGTGTGTGTTTCGAGCATGGGCAGGCCTATCGCTTATGAACAAGCCATTGCGTGGAAGGTTCTGAACGACGATGACTCCAATCACTGCCTTGCTTTCATGTTCATAAACTGGTCCTTTGTCTAAATGCAATAGATGAGCATTAAGACTTTGCAACATTCGGTAGCTTTAGCTTTTTTATGTTCTTGTTCTACTTTGTTGAAAGCACATATAACATATAACTAGGTTCTGAACTTGACCTCGTATCTGTTTGGATGTATGTCCTGTCCATCAAGTTCAACTAATTCAAAAGTCAGTATTGTTCGCATGCAGTATTTTCGTAAATTTATATTTCGTCCAACATTGGGAGCTTGACACATGCATTATTTTCGTAAATTTACATGTTCACTTTTCGACCATCATTGGGTCTCTACTGCATTCATTTTGTATACACAAATTCTAACTAGATATTGCTTATGAATTGGAGGGACATGAGTTTGAAATTCTGCTAGACTCTATGGCAAATGCATAGCTCATGTTTGCCTTCCATTAACTACACAATTCGCAATTAGTATCCACTACTTGTTTTTATCACACTAACTTGTAATGAAATCCAAACGAGCAATCGAATATCGAGGTAGTCTTTACAGATGTCTGTTTCATTCTGGTACAGTACAGAGTGCGACAGAATTGTTCCTTTTTGTTCATATGGTCCCCCGCACTTTCTTTCTCAACTTTCCCTTTCTCACTCTCCTTTTTCTGGTGAGAAAGACAGAGATTCCGGCAAGCGTGCAATTTGAATCCTTTTCATGTCAGCACTGTTGTGTTAAAGAAAAAAAGATTAAAGTTAGCTTAGAATATTGGGTTTATCAAAGCGATAAAGACAATGCGAGGTTCAAGATTCAGAGAAGGGACTAGGGTGTCAAGTAATGATAAACTTTGACCAAATTTGCTGTTCTTTTAGTGCTTTCTTGTGCAAGGGAAGAAGAGGGTTCAATGCAAATAATCATATTGAAGGAGTATTTGGTTAAAAGGTCTTCAAATCAATATTTCAAGTTTAAAAGTATGTTTGATAGATATTATTTTGGAAGAATGTATTTTGGAATAGTAAATTGATGGAGAATGTGTGGTTGAAAAAAAAAAGAAAGGTTATTGATGTGATGGAAAATATTATTTTATTGAAGAATGTGTGGTTGAAAATGAGTAGAAGAATGAGAATGAGAAATTTAATGTGGGCCAAACGGAGCCTAAAATAGGAATAATATATAAATAAATAAGGTATTAAGTATCACTATTTCAAAAATAAGAAAACAAGTTTCAAATTTCGAAAATCAGGTTTTTTAAAAAATTTTATTTATGAAATAATAAACTATTAAATATTTAATTCTAATATAATTTTTCAAATTTCAAAAATCAGGTTTATTATTATTATTATTTTTTTATTTATGAAATAATAAATTAATTTATTATTAAATATTTAATTTTAATATAATATAATTAACTCACCCCACCTCCACCACCCTACAGCTTTGGCGACCGATCAGACGACTTTTTCGGCTACTGCTCGATTTTGACGACTTCCCGATTCCGGTACTGGTCCATCGACTATTCCGATGATCATTTCACCACCACTTCATTCCGGCTACTGTTTCGATTCCGATAATTGTTCCAACTCCGGCAATATTTGGACGATGGATCCACCCATCCCTACTTTGCAAAAAAAATTTCAAAAATTAAAAATATCAAGTCACTGACGTGTCATCCGTGATTAATTGTGACCAAATTTATATCAAGCCCTTGTTTGACCAACATTATTTTTTTCATTCTCATTCTTCTACTCATTTTCAACCACTCATCTTTCAATAAAATAATACTTTCCATCACATCAATAACTTTTCCTTCTTTTTCAACCACATATTCTACATCACATCATTTCAAAAAAATGCATTATTCCAATTTAATATGCACCAAACACACTCTAAGTGTGACTATTTGTGTCATCCCGTGACTGATTGTGACCAAATTTGTATTCAGTGTGATTGTCCATGTTATACGTGACTAATTGTGACCAAATTTGTATTCAATGTGACAGTCTGTGACCAAGTGAATCTTAATTGTAACACAGTATGTGATCAAGACACGACCAGTCACAATTAACATAAAATCGGTCACAATTAGTACAGAATTGGTCACACCCACCACTATATCCAACAACATACAACCTCACCAACATTACCCACGTCACCGTTGTCAACACGAGCATCGACGACCTACATCATCGCTGCCAACACCATCATAAACAACGGTGGTTCTAGCATCATTACCGACAGTAAGCCGTGCAGCGGCACTGCACAGTGCTCTCAGAGCAACATCGTTGTAATGGTGTGGCAGGCAGCTCCGGAGGTGTCATGATCCCAGCGTTGACGGTGCTCCGGTGGAATCAAAGCAACAGATCTGGAAGAAAAACTAGAAGAAGCGCTGCCTAAAGCAGAAGCAATAGATAACTCACAAACACCGCCATCGCCTGCAACACAACTCACCAAAACCGCTACAACCTGCCTACCAACACTGCCACCTACACCAACTCTACAGCCATAAGCACCGCCTATAGCTTTGTCGCCACCACAATCACAATCACCATCACATCCACATCAAATCCAAAATCACCACCACCAACAATACCACCACAACATCACACAACAACCCTCTTTACCACACGCACCCATTACAACCACCATTGGCCGTCAGATTTGTAACCAACGGACTATCGCCTTGAATCTCGAGCTCTACCTACATAACCTACCTACAAAAACCAGTTTCTTCCATATGCAGAAAAATATCATCCAATCGGACCACCGTCAGCTGCAGTACCACCACCAACAACCTCCAGACCCATAGTCATCTATGGAGGTGGAGGTGGAGATGGAGTTCCAATGCACAAAATGGGCTCCTTGGCGACGATTAGAGTAGACCTAGTTTGTTGTCGGCTTGATCGTCATCAATGGAGGCACGGTGTAGCCTAAACTCCTTTTGTAGAGAGAAATGGTGAGAGAGGGAGAGGGAGAGGGAGAAGGGTAGAGACGGCATGTAAGAAAACAGGAGAAAGTGGAAAGAGAAATTGTAATATAATCTAATTTTTAATAAATAATTTAATTATACTCTGATTTGTGAAATTATAAACTTAAATCCTGATTCTTGAAATTAAAAGTTAAAAGCCAAGTTTCTCTATAATTTCCTCTTTAAAATACCTTAAAGTCGGTCATTTATCCTGGATATAATCTTAAAAGATAAAGCATAGTTATTAGATTCGATTTGGACATCGACCCAAATGAGGTATTTGGTCATCGGTTATTGGTTGGACCAGTGGTTCATTGTTTAAGAATTATTTATAATATGAAACATTTTTTTTAGATAATTAAAATTTTTAAGTTATTTGCTACTAATTATTTTTATATCTTTAAATTTGTGATTTTGTAAACTTATTTATTAGCGATAACGGTTAGACTTTGAGTTATAATTTTGTATTTTATATGAAAATATAATAATACTCTCATATTTGTTATATACAAACTTTTATTAGTCATAACAAAAAATTTATGTCGTTAATTTATGTTATTATATATTCAGGTCTTCTTAACTTTCAAATTTGTCATACGTAGTAAGTCCATAAAATAACTACTTGATATAATAAAATGAAGTAAAATTAAATTATTTTAATCTATAAAATCATCTTATCCTGTCCGGTCAAAGATTCGGGTCAAGGTTCAACGGGCCCTTCGATTGGGCTGATCCGAATTTAATAATAATTCATAAAAGGATATATGAGTTTTTGCGTTTTTAAAATGATCCGTGCACCAGCCCTTAGCCACCCAATGCACAACTCCCTACGCAAACTTCAACCTTGACCTATCTTCCAGTGCATGTATAGCTCGGCCAAGTTCAACCCGCCAGTGAACCTCGACTAAGCCCCATGTACAACTCGTCCGTTACTGTGCACAACACAATATGCTATAGATATATCATATGTACAGTCCTCTTTGTGTTAAAACATTTTATGATAAATAAATATATTATTTTTCTGTCTGCAAATCCCTCAATCCTAGGGTTTGCAATGGATCTATCCGAGCTCATGGCCATTCGAGCTCGTTACTGCCCAATAAACAAACTCTCTCTCTCTCTCTCAAAATAAAATAAAGCCATGGGTCCACCCCAGGCCGATCCATGAAGCCTTCAAGCTCAGAATCCTTGATTCAGTTTTTTATAAATACTAGTAAGACTCACGTGCAATGTAAGTGTCGTAGTATAGTTGGCTATATGATATCGTAAATATAAAAAAATTATTTGTCTTAAATATTAGTTACATTAAATTTAAAAGACTTGAAATAATGATAGGCGACAAAAATAATATTAAGAGATTTGATTCAAAACTTATTTTCTAGACTTTGCGATTGAAGGTCTCTCTGTTCTTTTTAAAAAAAGACAAAATATATATGATTAGGTGTTGATGTCCATGTAAAGAGATAATGAAGTTCAACATAACCCTCTTTTTTCTACATATTGAGGTAAGACATTATATCTCTTTCATCTCGTACTCATAGATCTCCAATTAAATGTATCAGTTGCATTAGTATTTAATTTCTTTACCAAGACCCCATGCAATACGTATGTAGCCAAGACTAATTAATGAATGATAACACAGTGCAGAATTTGGACAAATCAAGGGTCTCTATCAGTATTAAAACCACAACACAACGAAAACTTCCATCATAGAGACAAAACGAATGACAAACGATCACGTAACTTCATTAATTCCGTCGAATATCTTTTCAGCATGTTCTAATGATACTGTACATTAAATCAATTTAAAAAAATCAAAATAATTCACTCCATAGAAGATGTTTGTCTAGCAGCACTGTATGATGTAGGAGGATTCTTCTTAAAAACATTGAATTCGTTCAATATCCATCCTAACGCTATAAATCTACCATTTTTAACCGATCCAATAAAGTTAGCCAAATCACTAAATTCAAAAAGCCTACAATCATAAAAATCACAGCATAAATTTCAAGAGATTTACCATAATCCTGTAAGTCAAAACAGTAAACTGGAAGCACATATAATAAAACATGTACTCACTTTTGAAACT
>CAIGRL010073051.1:11648-26743 GCA_903798325.1 Fraxinus xanthoxyloides | reverse complement strand
TAAAATTATTTATTTCATTTTTTATATTAAAATTAAAACAAAACGAAAATTTTAAATTAAGTAAACAATATATATTTGTTTAATTACATTTGAAAAATGAAAGACTAGTTTACAAATTATATTTAATTAAAAAAATTTAAATTTATTACAATATTAAAAGAAAAAAAATAAGAATTTGGCAACACGTTAAAAAATAATATTTTCATTTTGTGATTATCAATTTAAAATTATTTATCTAATTTTTTATATCAAAATTAAAATAAAATGAATTTTTTAAAATTAAGTAAACAAAGTTGGGCCGGCCTAACAGACGGTTTAGTAATAAACAATATGGGCCGTCTGTTAGGCCGGTCCAAAATAGAGGAGAAATGAGACAATCAATTTTCAAAATGCGAGAGTAAGGGTATTTTTGGTTTTTAACTTCTTAGAGTTATGTTTTAAACTTTTACTTTTTTGTTTTTTTTTTTAACATATTACCGGTCAAAGGCCATAGATGAAATATGGCCTTCCATTTCAGACATTTACAGGTATTTCCTCATCTCGTAACTGTAACAGCGTGTGCATTAGACGAGGAGAGGCAGAAAATTGGAGGGGGGGAAATGGTGCGGAAGCGTTTGCTGCTGCTGTTAAAGCCGTTCGACGTGTACGCATCTCATGAAACCATCGCCCTATCCTCCAACCGCAATAAGGTAACGATTCCTTGACACTGCTTCAATGCAGAAGAAAGGGGTGGGGGGCGCAAAAGGCCCAAAACCCACTAATTTTCTTCAACGATTATTGCTTTTTTTAGGATTAAAAGCCCACTCATGTATATAGTATAGACTATATTATCTATTAGATAATATTCAAGATCAGTGTTTAGGAAAAGTAACAGTGCATAAATCATAACAGTATTTTACGTTACTGTGATATTTTGTAAAGGAACAGTGGGTTGAGGTATGCATTAAGTCATATATAATTGAATTGAGAGTGTTGTTTCTTTAGGTTCGCAATGCTATGAGTTGCCAAGTGATTTGGAGCTGCTGGTGAAGAACATGGCTATAGAGGAAAATAAACTTGATTGAGGAAATGGGGAAAACTCAATTTTTTATCAATTGTGGTTTCATCTAAGTGAATCAAGACTAGTGATCCTCTTGAATGAATTTCACTTATATCCAATCTTATAAATATATAATAAAATAAAATAAGCAATATCCTTTCCTTCTCATTCAATGTATACTACTTTATGCATAGTTCTCGAGTTAAGAGTTTCTCAGGTGGTAAACCGTTGTGTTAGAGTCACCCCCTTTACTTTGCACACTTGCTTTCCCGGAACATATAATTTTTTGACCAGTTTCTCGTAGTGGAATTATCATTCATTCAGGAATATTGTGGTCAGTTGCTGATCCAACAAAAAATTTAAATGTTCCTACTGGTATATGCATTTGAACATGATTTAGTTACAGTTGTGTGGCTTGAAACTTCGTGACGACCCTTGGGGAATGATGTGATTAAGATTTTAGGAAAAATATTCACTTTATTTGTTTGGCTGCTACAATTTATCTGAGGGTATTGCGATCCCTTGTTTTCCCAGTTACACTGTTTCGTTAGAAATCTTTAATATATTTACGGTACACTATCATTCTGGTTTGGATTTACAACATGTATAATTTGATATACTCTCATGATTTTATTCCACTTATCTTCCGTCCCCCAGGACTTCTAGGTATTCAATAGATAAAAAGAAATAGTCCAGGTCTTATTTAGTCAAAATCTCAATAGTCCAACCAATGGTAGTCGACTGTGTACTTCAAAACTTATGCTTCCCATGTGGCTTCATTCCACAATCTTCACCTAATATGTATTTTCTTCTCTTGAAGATGTTGACGGTATTGAGATATCTAGATGACCGGAGGTTGGTTCGCAAAAATCCAATAAGCTTCTGTCGGAATATTTTGAAGAAAAAGGCTGTTGAGTGGAAAGCTGTTTTCGGAATGATCTATCTCAGTCAATCCGTGATGTTGATAGGTGATGGTACACTATTACAGGCAACCCATTTCATGGATGATTCAATTCCAGTTCTAGGAGTGAATTCTGATCCTACCCAACAGGAAGAGGTCAGATCATTTCTTGGATTTCTGTGTTTATTTTGAGTTTAGAGTGCTGCTTCTGGTAATAATTTCCAACCTTTGAACTTGCTAAAAAATTATAGAATTTTTTTTAGCTTCCCTTTGCCAAAGAAGTGTCTTATTTTCTTAGGTGGAAGAATTCGGTGAAGAATTTGATGCTACAAGGAGCACTGGTTATCTTTGTGCAGCAACAACCAACAACTTCGAACGAGTGAGACTACTACTTTAGCCATTACTTTTTCTTAGATAAGCTTGTGATTTTCTAACTCCTATTTAGTTGTTGATTCTGCTAGAAAAACTAGCAGCATATGTTGTCCATAGGTGTGTTTATTTCACTGGAGAACTTCTAGTTTTCCAAATATATGAGATTCAGATTTGCAGCCTTCATTAAATGGATAAATGAACTTTGTATATTTCAGCAAAAACACAACTAATTGGAGCAATGAAGAAGGAAATTTCAAAATATCTTTGGAACATAGCTATTCATCAGAAGTTAAGGACCTTAGTGTCATCAACTATTTGCTTATGAGATCGAAATGTTATACATACTCCTGATACTTTTAAAAACGTGCTGCATATGTACGTTTCAGATCATTGGGAGGGATCCGTGAAATTTGAATAATTTTATGGAAAATAACATGCTACGAAGATGGAGAAAATAAATAAAATACTACCTGTCTTTCAAAATTTTTGAAAGGTGATGGTAAACATCTTTTGCGTTAGATTCCTGTGATCTATTGAAATTATTTTTTAATGGACCTAAGGGCTTATTAGATTCGACATTTTCATTCCCAAGTTACAGTTATCTATATATTTTTAAGTACTTTCCACTCTCTATCAATCCTCTATTTTGTTGAATGATATATAAATAGAAGGAACCATAAGAGAAACATAGAATGAGACTTCTCTTTTCTCAAGTCTGTTACTTGTTACTTTATTTGGGATATAGATTGATTACACAGAAAACACGACGTCAACTGACAAATTTTAACTTGTCATAAACATTAATTTTTCTAATAACTTGCAGTCATGTCAAGATAAGAATGTCTAATATTTATATCACTTCTCGATCCACATTAACTCAATTTAGAATAAGTAAATAAGGCAGCCACAATCTAGGACTGCCTAAACATTGACTTTCTTTGGGTGCACCTGACTGAACAATTTTTCCGGATGGAGTGCGAACTGATTATTCGTGAAGTTTCTCTGCACATTTCAGTTTTTTAGCTAGCACAATATATCATGCAGCCATGCATAACAAGGAATTTCCTTTTATTGTCATTCTTGCTAACTCTTATGAAGCTTAACTCATTGATTTAAGCTTCTGTTTGTAGCTATTAGATGACATCCTTGAGAATCGCAGTGAACCTTCTGAAGTATCTAGGATGGCTATTAGTGTCAACTCAAAGCCGATTTCAACTTTTGCTCTAAATGACATTCTAGTCGCGCATCCATGTCCTGCAACAGTTTCTCGATTCTCATTCGGGTAAGAAGATTTGCTTTACAACATGAAGAGTGGTATACTGCTCTAGTGCGTCACCACGAACTTACATAATCTCGGTTGACATTCTTGTGTTATTACTTACTAGGATCAGGAAAGATGGAACATCTCAAACCTCTTTAGTAAACTGTAAATCAAGTGGGTTTAGGGTCTCGACAGCTGCTGGATCAACAGCTGCAATGCTTTCGGCAGGTGGATTTACAATGCCCATCTTGTCCAAGGAACTCCAATACATGGTAAGGGAGCCCATTTCTCCGGGGACCAGTTCTCATTCGATGCACGGGCTTGTGAAATTCGAAGAGACAATGGATATTACTTGGTTTTGTAGAGAAGGAAACATATATATTGATGGTTCCCATGTTGTTCATTCTATTCAACATGGAGATACGATTGAGCTCTCTTCCAAGGCTCCAACGTTGAAAGTGTATTTGCCTAGCCACTTGTTATGACAATGTGTATAATTCATGTGTATCAATCTAAAAGGGATGGTTTTAGTAAATTATGATTTAGAAGCTGCATTCATTTTATGAATCATTCATTACACTCACTTTGGCTCAAGATTTGGACTGTCATTCTTTTATTACATAATTAGATTATATATTTCAATTTAAACTACTGGTTGGGATATATTTTCATTTCTTATTTTCTACATTAATGCATCGTTCATTTTACAGACTTTTCTGTTATTATCCTTAGAAGTGCGAATTGAGATCATGTCAGCAAACAATAAGCTACTCACCAACCATGCTACAATTCAAAAGCTAGTCAATACATGTTATTGATGATGTGTTCGATATAGCTCAAAATTCAATTAAAATTGAAAATATAGTCGTTATTAGGTCGCACTTGTCTAATAAAAGTCAACAATCGATATTTACTATAAATACGGGACTGTTTGGTACGGTTTAAAATTCAATTAAAATTGAAAATATAACCGTTATTGGGTCCCACCCGTCTAATAAAAGTCAACAATAATGACAAGTTTTTCAATTTTAATCCGATTTTAATCTCTATCGAACACGCCCTGAAAATATTCACATTAAAACTATGCACAATGGTCGTATTCATCTTGAAAACTCATAATCAAGTCTTATTCTCTAATTTTATGATATTCTTTTAAATCAACCAAAAACTTAAACAATCACTTATTTAAAAATTTTCAACCATTTGTTTGTTTTAGCATTTTAAAATTTTCTTAACATTCGTTTTTAGTTTTAGCTTTGGGTAATCATGATAAATAATATTTAATAAAATAAGTAAACATAAAATGAAATTTTGACATCAAAGAAACGTGACATTTATACTTACTTTTTCCTTAAAAATTAAGCCCATGTTTGTTTCTAATTTTAATCTGAAGTCAAAGTCAATAATTAGTTTTAACCACACAGTTTATGGATCCACAATTTTTCAACCACACATTTCATTAATTTTTATCAAAATCTAATAAAAATCTGATTTTAATCTATAATAAACATGTGTTAAATCTCGTTCATGTAATTCAAATTATTCGATGGAATTTTAAATTATTTACAAAATTTATTAATTTGAATTCAAAATGATAATTAAACCACTGATCATCAAATTATACCCTAGGTTACCACTTGCCAACCCAAGAAAAAAATAGTTCATCATTACTCTCCTATTTATTGACATGTTTACCCATTCATCATTCCTTTCATATCCTTTAACAACAACTAACATAAATTTACACACGTGAGAGGGAAAATTGATTTGGCACGTTAACACCGTTAACTTGTCCATCTATATTATAACACACCGTTCACTCAATTTATGGAGCATGCTATTTTCTAAATCCTCAAAATCAAAGCCTTAATTGAACACACAAAATCACCTAAATAGATTAAAAAAAAAATCACAATTGAAAAGCATGCTCCATAAATTAAATGAAAGGCGTGTGTTTTAATACAAGTGGACAAGGTAACGGTGTTAATGTGTCAAACCAGCTTTTCGTCTCAAGTGTGAAAATTTTTGTTAGTTATGGCTAATTAATTTTAAAGGACTAATGAATGGGTAAACAAGCGAATCAATGGGTAAGAAATTAGTGTAGTTTTTTTGTTGAGTAACTAATAACATAGATATTTTGATGAGAAGTGATTAAATTAATTCATAATTAATTGCATGCCAACTCCTTTTCAAGATTCCTCGGCCAAGTATATTTCTTCTTCTATCTTCTCAGTATGATACATCAATCAATCCCCAAAATTCATTCTTAAAATTAAGCAATAACCTAAAAACCCTAATGTCGAATCATGGGTTGATTACGGAGGATGCACCGAAAAGCTCTTTCATGGACGCCAAAATTCAATACCCCAAATTAGAAATCGACGATTTTCAGACAAAAAATTGCCATCCGAGGGTAACTTTCAACAAGGCTCTTTCTCTTCTATAAAATATCTTTTATTCTGTTTTTTTATATTTGACAAGTTTATTTTTTATTGATGGAATGAATGGAATGTGATTATTGTGATTTTAACTCATTGCGATTGAATAGGATTAATGGATATATTGATACATGAAGATTAGAGCTTTTCTATTTTTGTGATAAAATATTGTTTGGTTAGTTGAATGTTTAGAGCTAACTGATTGTTCTGAATTTCATGGTGAATTTTGCTCGTGCGCATATTATATAGGGAGTGAATGAAGTTTTAGACCATTGCTGGATTGTTTCTATTGATTGATTGCCAACTGAGCCACGAGTAATGTCCATTAATTGTTGTATGAAATAAGTTAGACATGAAAGGTGACGCAATGAACCAATGGGCTTCAACCGTATATGCGGCATATGGATACCTAGGGACGGAGCCAGGAAAGTAATTGAGTTTGGTCACAATTTATCGATGTTGAAGGTCGAGTTTTTGGTTATGAGTTTAATGATGATAAAAATATAAAACAATATTACGACAATATTAAAAATGACATAGTTTANGCCAACTGAGCCACGAGTAATGTCCATTAATTGTTGTATGAAATAAGTTAGACATGAAAGGTGACGCAATGAACCAATGGGCTTCAACCGTATATGCGGCATATGGATACCTAGGGACGGAGCCAGGAAAGTAATTGAGTTTGGTCACAATTTATCGATGTTGAAGGTCGAGTTTTTGGTTATGAGTTTAATGATGATAAAAATATAAAACAATATTACGACAATATTAAAAATGACATAGTTTATAAATTACACTTGTTCCTTTCGAGTTTTTATACTTTGATATCGTTGTAAAAATAACTTCATTATCTAAATGTTCAACAATATTTCGCTGCATTTATTTGTACTCGATGATCTACCAAAAGTAGATAAAAATACTAGCAATTGGCTAAACACTAGGTAAAAAGACAACAAATCAACCAATCAAGAAATCGAGAGTAGTCTAAATGCATCATTTCCTATATGGTAAGCCTTTAAATAGAAGCTCTGTATAGTTTATCCTGAGAATTCATGATTAGTATCATCTGCCAATTAAGAGACAAAATTGACGCTTTAGCTCAGTATAACACCAACCCATTTTCGATTTTGGTTTGTTAATCACATTTAATTTGTGTTTATTAATCATAACTGCAAAATTTCTTCAGCAGAATAGCACAATAATATCAAGAAATAATATAACCTCATCAAAGTACTTTCTAATAATATAATAATAGCACATTTCTCATATGAAGTTCTTTCATATTCAAATCATGTCAAAAATTATCCTCCAAATATTTGAAAAACCCACCTCTCCTCTCCCTCTTCTCAAGACCAGTTCCATATTTACCAACAAGTAACAACCGGTTTCTTCACACGCAAAATATAGATCAAAGAGAAAGAAAAACAGCTAGTTACAGTCTTATCGTAGGTTACTGTTGCCGAATGCCAATTGTCGAAGGATGAAGAAGAAGAATCACCTGCACGGAGGCGAAGCAGTGCCACATTGGACCTCATTGGGCTCTGCCCTGTGGATACCGTCAGATAGGTCAATGTTAATTCTGGAGGAATTGAGAATGGAAATGGCAAATTGGATTGCCTTTAATGCCTAGAAACACGTGGCATTATTTACTTTACGAATGGAGATTTTTCTATAATGAATAAAAGGTTCACCAAATGTTGTAACTATGGTGCAACTTAGAACAGAGACCAAGTGTCCACTTTTGGAAGTTGTTTGCCGTAGATGATTTGAGTTAAAAAAGTTATATAATGGTTTTGATTTTTGAAGTGTAGAGACAGGGGGATATTTATTCAAGAAAATTTGGAGTGTAGAAAATGATAAAGACACATTGGGTGAATTGCAGTGAAAAAACGTGCCTGTTATTAGAAAATAGGGAATTGCCCGTTAGAAGATGGAACTGTGAAACATAAAAGTACTTCATCATAGGCTATTTAATGCGTAACAGACTGATGTTTACCCCCAAGGCAGTTTGATCACTATAATAAGAAGTTGAAGTTAGTATAATGTCAAAAGTAGGTGGATATGTAGTTAGTAAATATAAACATCAAAATTAAATATTTCTAAGGACATGTGGATCTATGCATATATATTTTTTATTTCAAATCTTTTCTTTTTCCTAAGATGATTGTTCATGCATAATGCATTATAATTAGCAATTTAGCATCGTAATATTCTCACCCTCAGAGAGTGATTTCTATTGATGTATCATCTGTATGAAGAAAATGGAATGGTGCTATACTGCTGAGGTTTTTCAAATAATTTTAAATTTCCAGTTACTGTTATTCAGGTGTATGAAGGTGTTGATGAGCACATGAGAGATTGTAACATGGAAGCATTAGAGAATTTTAAGCTTAAAGAGGATACACTTAGTAGAGATGAAGATATGACTGTGGCTGCAGTGGATGATGAGGTGCAAAGAGATTTAGCTGCTGGAAATAAAAAGCTAAGAAAATATTTTTACTATGACACGCCACTTGCTGAGGATACAGGCATTTGGATACCTGTCTCTGTTCCACCAATGCTGGAAACTGAAAGAGCAGAATGGAATAAGGATCTCTATTTCAACGGGGGCTACTTGCCTGATGGTGACATGGGTTGGAATGAATTTATTGGAGAAGATAAGGAGATGACTATGTGGGATGTGGTTCTTGATGTGTTACTGGCTGCCAGAGGAAAAATTAGTGCTTTCTCATCTGGTGACATTCATGGATATAGTATCTCCTGGATGCAAACCCATCTTCTAGAGGAAGCTTGGAAAGAGATGGCTCAAACTCTTACAGATGCTAACTTTGGTAAAATGAAGGAAATACTCGAATCTGATCCACCAAAATGGTTGCCTGACAGTTCTGCTTCTGCTTGCATGCTGTGTAATGTGCGCTTTCATCCTATCATGTGTTCTCGGCACCATTGCAGATTTTGTGGTGGGATTTTCTGCAATGGATGCTCAAGGGGAAGGAGTTTGTTGCCTGCAAAGTTCAGAACTGAAGACCCTCAACGAGTCTGCGATGCATGCTGTGTGCGGCTTGAGTCTGTTCAGTCATGCTTAATGGACCGAGTAAGTCGTGCTGCACAGTTACCAACTCATGATCTGACAGACCTAAGTACAATGAGATCATGGTTGAATTTTCCATGGGGCCAATCTATGGAATATGAAATATACAAGGCAGCAAATACCATTCGAGGTTATAATAAGGTATGCATTTTTCCCCCTTAATTTAGGGAGCTAATATTTATTTTTCACCGTAAATTACTCATTTATTTAGAATGATTGCATTGCCTATTCTTCTCTTGAAACACATAACTATCAGGCTTTTGAACCGAAAAAAATATCGAAGGGAACTTCTGTACTGCTCTATGCATATTGTTGTATAGTATCTTAAATCCAATCTACGCAAGGCTTTGATACATTACGCAATCGAGAAAACTATATAGGTGCAGGTGCTATTCGAGAACAATCAGCCGGTTCTAGATTTATGAATTATTCTAGATAATACCTTGGAATAATTCATTGGTAGGATGGAAAGAATTAGGAGGGTTTTGCTTTCATTCATTGTTAGATGAGATATCTCTATCTCTGTCTCACACTTAGACAGGAATTGACAACCTAATGAATGCCTTTTCAATTGTTTTTTGAGTGCCCCATCCCCCTCTCAATCTCTTTTTCTTATAATCTTTCATCTTTTTTTACATCACAAAAGCTTCTTAGTGCCAAAGATAGGGCACTGTCTTGTTATTGATGCTTTAGAGAGATCTTCCAGTAGAAATGGTGAAGACTGATGGTGGAGACCGAGAAAAGACAAGGAGAAAGTTAAGTGAATATGGGCATTTGTTCAATGGGAAAAATTAAAAAATTATAGCAGTTCTAGACCCATAGAAGTTTTGTCAAATCATAAAATTCATAATCGAAGAGAAGATGATTTGGTAAATTGGAGCAGAAACGTGGTAGCTCTGATTCACTTGTCTTCTGTTTCAGAGAACGGGTGAATTGAAGTTAAGGGAAATTGAGTTATTCAATCTGTGGAGCGCAGATATCAGCTACCTTTTTGTATCTACCTAAATAAAACTGTGTTTCACCTGATTTTCGGCATGCGATTGCAACTGTTATACCTAACTTTGAAGCTACAACACTTAATTAATATGCATTATTTCATAATTATATCTCCATTTCAAGAATTCTTATTTGTTGAGTTACAGCGTTGAAGTCCCTTTTGTATCCTTTCTAAACTTGCAAATGTTCATCAAGAGTTTCTGTTAGCAAATCAAGTCTGCTTATGGGTAAGAACTCACGAGGTCTTTATTGTCAGGTTGGATCTCTGAAACCTGAGAAGGCCATACCAAATGCAATCCTCAAGGATGCTAAGGGCCTTGCTATTCTAACTGTTGCAAAGGTTGGCATGATGGTTACTTACAACATTGGGACAGGATTAGTTGTTGCTCGTAGAGAAGATGGATCTTGGTCTCCACCATCTGCCGTTGCATCCTTCGGTTTGGGTTGGGGAGCACAGGTGAGTGCTTATTTATGTACTTAACATTTGTGCTGTTCCAAATACTTGTCTTTGAAGACATTACTAGCTCTTGCCTAATGTACTTGCACACATGATCTTAAACTTTATGTCTCAATTATTTTTCTTTGTTAATCCCTTTGATGCTTTTCATGGGGAATAAAATTAATTTTATGCTTAAGAATTTGAACCCCATATTTCAACATGTTATCGATATTTCCTATTGTTATGAAGTAAAATGATTAGTGGTAAAGATGAGGCTAAAGTAGCTCATCATAATATAGTTATCATGTCAATGAGATCAACAGAGATTGTGGAGATCGACAAAGATCACGAAATTTGATGAAGATTACGACTTAACATAATTATGTATATAATTGTATTTAGCATATTATATAATTGTATTTAGCATATTTAGGTTGATTACATCTACCATATTTAGATTAATACCGTAGTTATATAAGATAAGTCTCTTCCTACAAAATGTAAGGAATTCCTCAAGGAAAGATAATTCAATTAAAAGTTTGTCATGGTATCATAGCCTACCTTGTAGACTTTATACTGAATCCTTGATTTTCTTTTGGCATAACTCAGCCACTTGGGTGTGGGTTTCTTGTGGGGTCCATGGTTGAGAGAATTTTTGTCAATGTGTGAATCTTGTGGTTGGTAGTAGAGAGTTGACAGAGTTTTTTGTCAACGTGTGACTCCTGTGGTGGTTGACGGTTGACGGCATTTTTGTTATTGTGTGACTCTTGTGGTTGTCGACGGTTGACATAATTTTTGTCAATGTGTGACTTGTGGTGGTCAACGTGTGATTCTTCGGTGCATTGAGTTCTTTTGTGGGCGGTCCATTGGGTCTTATTTTGGAAGGGTGGATTGTAGCCTGTGCATGTAGTTATTTTTGGACTGCCCATTGGAGTTGGGCCTTTTGAGTTCTTTTGTACATTATTCAACAAATTGATGCTTTTTGATCATCCCATATCAATTTGAGGGAGATGTCAATGAAATCATGAAGATTGACAAAAATCACGAAGATGAATGAAGATTATGATTTAACATAATTATGTATGTAATTGTATTTAGTATATTTAGGTTGATTACATCTACCATATTTAGATTGATACCATAGTTGTATAAGGTGAATGATCTTCTTATATAATGTAAAGAATACCTTGAGGAAAGATGATTCAGTCAAAAGTTTGTCATGTCATCCCTACCAACAAATTCATCATGTAAGGTATAACTCTGGAAAGGGGAAAAGGCGAGCTACAAGAAAAATTTCCAGCTCCTACCATTGTCTTTGTCGATGTAGCAAATAGGCGAGAAAGGAGAATATCTTTTTTTAATTTTTACCCAAAAAAAAAAAAAATTTGGGAGAAAGCGGTGGCCTTCCGCTAAAAAAATTCTTTTAGTACTATTCATTCATTATCTATGTTAAGCAGATGTTCTACAGATACAAGATATTTGATGCACAAACTCCATTTTTTTTTATTATTATTATTCTGGAAGAATACAAGGTATTGTTATGTACCAGAATGTTAGGCATTTGTATCTCTGTCGTGTGTACTAGTTATTGGTATCTAAGTCTTGTGTACTGTTGTCTTTACAGGTTGGTGGGGAAGTGACAGATTTCATAATAGTGTTGAGAACAAATTCTGCCATCAAGACGTTTGGTGGGAACATTCATTTTTCAGTTGGAGCTGGTTGCAGTGCTGCTGTTGGTATTGTCGGAAGGGCCGCTGAAGCTGATTTACGAGCTGGTGATGGTGGTTTCGCTTCTTGCTATACATACAGCTGCAGTAAAGGTATTTACCGAGTTATCTTTAGCATTGAAATTTTCGCCTAGGAATCTAAAAATTGCTGATAATATAGGAGAAGTAGTCCAGTCTTCATAATATCATGTCTACTATTCTCAATGTGGCTATTATGTTTTTCATTTGTTATGATTCATTGAGTTATGATGGCCTCGGACAAAGCTAAAATTTGTTAAAGATTAATAATTTGATGACTTCAGATTGACACACAGCAAGAACCACGGCCCATTTTTTTGCCCTTTTTGGCAGATGCAAACCAATTTTATTAAATCTGTTTCATTTTGATTCTCGTTTGTTGATCCATTTATGATATTATCATCAGGACTGTAAAACATTCTACCGGGCAGAGTTGTTGCCTTGATATTTTGAATTTATCCTAGAATAAAAATACAATTAATCAGCGTTAAATCTTGCTGCCTCAATCCCTTTGAACCATTAAAATGACTGGATTATAATGTATCGTGAAACTTGATATACGAAATATAACGGAAAATTGTCTTTACAGGTGCATTTGTCGGTTGCTCCCTCGAAGGAAATATCGTAACAACAAGAAAACAAGTTAATTCCAGGTTTTACGGGAATTCATCCATTAGTTCATCAGAAATTCTTCTTGGTTCAATGCCTCGGCCTCCTGCAGCTTCCTTGCTCTATCACTCATTATCAGAATTATTTCAGAAGCATTAAAATTGACTGATATGGTAAATAATATTACATTAAATCCTCACATGAATGCTGTTAAGGTTGAGAAATTATGTATATTCTAATGTTGCCTTAAATCCCTCTTCTATTCTTTGATCACGATCAAGAACCTGAAAACAAAAATGGTTGTATATTATAAGGAAAATCGCAATTGAGAGAAGCACTTGGAAGTATATAGATTGCATGTTCATTCTTAGACGATGAAAATTATTATATTTTACTTTAGCTCAGATTGTCAATGGAAATGATGTTGCTTCAAAGTTTGGTTACGAATTGAACACTGATTATATAATTTATAATTATAATAATAAGTTGGAAATTAATGTGTTTCTTTTTAGAAGTTCTGAACTAAACTGTATTCAGATAATAATTTGGTTATCAATAGTGAAAATTTTCCATTTACTGACGTCATGAAGGGTAGGGCAGATGATGCCCTGATATCAGTAAGAAATTTGGGGACGGCTGATGCGACATCTAAGGTCCCGTTTCGCCTTCATTATTTCATATTATAATTTCTTTTTCTTATTTTCAGTCAAACAATTTTTTATAAAATAATATTACACATAAATCAAGATTTTTTCCTTTTTTTTTAACCACACGCTCTTCAAAAAAAGACTTCCAAAATTTATAATTGCAAATAATGTGGGTGAAACGGGGACTGACGATTTATTTGAACCACTTAAAAAATAAATTTTATAATAGTCATTTTTGAAAAAATGCGTGATTAAGAAATAAGAAAAAAAATTGAATTTATGTGTTAAATTATTTTAAATGAATAATTTTTTGTTGAAAAAATGGAATTTTTAAAGAACGGGGTAGGCGCCAATTACTTGTCTCTGGGATCCACAATTTTATTTTATTTTATTATTATTTTTTAAATTTTTTGATATTTATGAGCCGGGTTAATTCAATTTTGGCCGTAAACTTTCATGAAAATCTCATTTGGGTAACTCATCTTTTATTTGTCTCAATCAAATTACATACGTTAATTTTAATTTATTTTCAACGTTAGTCACTTTGTTATATCTCGTCAGTAAAACTATACATGAATGTTAAAACCATAGTTGTCAAACCGACTCGAGCAATGTAGCTGGTCAGTGGATCAATCGGTGACCCAGTAGTTCAACTGACGGGGTTAATTCCTGAAAAATATATTATTAATCATTTTTATTGAATAATAAAATTTTAACAATTTATATTAATAAGATAGCTTCATAGACGTAAATAATAGGCTTGCAAAATAAAATCAACATTTAAAAGTTATTCATGCACAAAGCACGTGTTGCTTAGTAAATTATTTCACACAATCATCATTTTCTCTATCATGAAGAGTTTGAGCGCATCCATGCTGGGATCAGACTTTAATGCTTCAATACCTTCGCCTGGTACTCGTGATGAAGTCTCGGTCATACCAAAATTCTGGTTTCCATTGTTTGTATTACTTCTATTTTCATCATCATTGTCATCATTTCCATCACCTATCATCTTATTCAAAAAATTATATGCATCTTATTCAAAAAAAAAAAAAATCTGAACCTATAGACAGTGTAGTCAAGAAAATTAAATTTGGTAAATAGGAAAAAAATTACTTGTATTCATCCCTTAGCATATCAAACCCAAATTGAAGGTTTTTTAAGTTGTACCGGTTCAGTTCACCAGTTATGCATAAATCAACACACACTAAATGATAGATGACAAAATGGTAGTTATATCCACAAAACAGAGTTGCAGTCGAAGGCATGGAGAACTTTAAACATAGGTGGGATGAATGTCAAGTTCATCTACCAGTATTGCACTACAAATTAAATCTCAATGTCAAGGGCATTTGATTTCCACCTATTAAAAAAATTATTCCAAATTCACATAAAAATTAAGGAAAAAAAATTGATTCCGAATTCACCCGTACAATTAAATTTGAAAAAACGAAGGTATAATTTACGACGAGGGGATGGAATTGTGGTGAAATATGAAATCAAAATTGCAAAAGGAAAAGGGTAAACGTTAAATAAAAAAAAAAAAAAAAAAAA